>JAQFYB010000068.1:0-94042 GCA_034694085.1 Pogonognathellus longicornis
CATTCTTATAAAATATGCAACTTCATCAGAAAGAGTCGACTTGCAGTACGACCATTCCACATTAGGCAGGCGATATGCGAATGTAAAAAATGTCCAGGCAGACGAGAGACCGAGAGACGAGGTGAATCACCTGCATAATCATTCATGGTGGTTTGTAAAGGATTAATGAAAACAATATAGTCAGGTATATATAGGTTTAAGTATTGTTGATGCATGGATTGTTTGATTATTACTGCTACTAAAGATGTTAATCAAACCCTATTGTTCCAGGTAGGTCGTGACTGGTCATCCTGCTTTAAAATTAGGCTCAACGATTAGCAATAATGTTCGTTATGTGTGGCTAAGCTTGTAAGTGCACACCCCATAATATCGTTTATGGCATTTTGTACTTTTGTACTGATATTTGTGGTACTACTGCTTTTCATTTTGTCGGCTGGTCACATCATGTATGTCAAGAAAAATAAACTTATATGTTATGCAGTTTAATGTTATATTTTACTTTGTTTGCCCCCAGTAAAGCGTTAACATTTGCTTAAATTATATACAAACATGCATGGGTTGTGCTATGTTAAAAGTATATAATATAACTAACTCATGCAAATATGTAATATTATTGTCATCATGTTTGTATGTCGTATTTGAATGAATGAATTCATTGATGGTAATGCATCATATCTTATTTGTGTCATCTCTAGTGTTGTGCGTGCATGTGTCCTTCCTATTCATATGAATAATACAATAAAAGAATTCTTGTGTTGGGCCTAGAAAAAAATCTTATTGTTGCATTGCATCTTACATCTCATCCTGAAGCTTGGGTCTCCTCTGATGTACAAGATAAGACATTGTGTGCATTATATTCTTATTATTCAAGTAATGCTCCGTAATGGTTAAAAAATAAGTGTTCATGCAGTCAGATGTTAAAGCTGGTCCATCTCTCTATTAAAATGTCAACTTGAGATAAGTTACTTTATGTTTTGTTGTTTACTATAAACGAACATATGACAAGAATACATGAATGAGAATGACTGCTGTTGGTGTCTTAAATGATCTGTAGTGTAAATACGGTCTAACTATACATACAAAAGTTTATCCACTATGAAACTATGAATAGAGGTTGATTGCTTCCTGTCTTCTTTGAATTCAGTTTCTTTTTATAATGGTAATGTGAATTCTTACTCAATCCAGATCAATGGTGTCAAGAGAACCATTGAATTATGATGCAGATATATTCATTTCAAGTTGAACACACTGATCCATGGGGTTAGTCAAACAAATCGAAAAAATCACGATCAAGTGACTGAAATAACCTAAAACGTACTTAAGATCTTGTTATTGGATGTAAATTCTACCCTCCTTGCGACATTTCCTTATGCACAGCACTGACAGCACAGCAGCATTATTGTTATAATACAGATGCAAATACAAAAAGAAAAGAGACATGTGAGATTCATTTTCTGAATATTTTTTGAGTTGGTATAATCTTAAGTCTGTGATCCTATATTTTATATGTTGCGTTGTATCTACAACTGATACAAAGTAACAAATAGCCTCATAGTGTGCAAAGCAAGAAATAAGTGCAAGTTTATTCGTTAGCTTGGAGATACATTGAAAATGCATATGAAATTTATGAATTGGTTAATGTATTAGAAGAGAAAAGAGTTTATGAGTAGTTTGGACTGAAGTTCACTCACAAGGCATCATTAAGAGAGAAGTGAACTCTCCATTATTTATTGCGGTAAATTATAGCCATGGGACTCAAGTTATGCTAGAGTAAAAATCTTGGGCCGTTGTGGCCATTTAGTTTTGATAAATGCACATCTAATGGGCGGGCGGGTCGTGGTCTGTATGCTAGTATTAACTACATTTCAATCATATATTCATAACTCGAAGTAATCTTCAGATTTCTTCCATTGCACTCTCATTCTATCTCCCAACAATGTTTTGCGTATTTGTGGGCGGTATGATGGTTTTAGTTAATATAATTTCACTACACGGGAAAAGAAAAGTAAATCATTTAGTATGTAGGTACAGACGAGCAAACAGATTAACGCTCTTAAGGGTACCTAGTACCTACCTAATACGCTAGCGTACCTTCAGAAGTTTAAACAGGGTGTCCTGAGAAATGAATAGGTCTATGTAATAATAAATGATACACCGCATATACTTAGAGAAATCTATAGTTTCACTCTAACGAAAAGTAACACCGGAAAAGAGAATTAAGGAAGGCATACATAGATGAATAATACTAGCAACGTTATGGGTAGTAACACTATTATAGTCTGTAGATGTTCTGGGGATTATTATATTATTACTTTAAATTACACTGTTACTACTTATGTATTCCTGGAATTGCCACTACTGCAGATGCAAAGTAGTGCATACTATTTATATTACTAAGTGTTTTATGGACACTTGAATAGTTGTAATCATAATCAGTATAATATGGGTTATAATATTTTGTAAGTTTTTTAGTAAGCCTTGTCCTAAATTGGAGTGTTGGTTGTATGTAAATGCTGTTTGTACTGTATTATTGTGTGCAGAGTGTTTCTAATAGAATAATGGATTTCTAAGAGGACTGAGACAGTAAAAAGTGTTAGGACAAGTGTAAAAAATAAGAAATTATGAGACGTTTACTGTTAAGGGTGCTTGGGAACGAGATTATTGACGTTAAAAAACTACGATGCCCCATTACATTGCATGGACATTAGCATTTAAGCTATGCACTAAAATAGTAGCGTTAAGCTGAAAATATTAGAAAATAATGCTAAGTTGATTTTCAAGTGAAAACTAGTTATCCCATGCGTATTGAGTGGTGTTTATTCAAGTTGGGAGTATGTGTGTTGTGTAGCATGGGTCGTTTTCCTTTGCTCCAGTTTTTTATTGTATGTGTTTTACGAGCTGCAGCCGATCTTAAACAGAATACACAGAGAACATTTATAACATTAAGAACTGCGACAAGGATATGTTTCATTGTGGGCTTGTCTATAGTGCACTTACATACAGACAAAGGTATTAGGCAAAGCGAAGAGTCTTTATGATGTGCTTTGTAGTAGAAGAAACTTTGACACTGATGGTGAGTAATAATTCTTTATTATGGGGGTTTGTTATCGTACTTGAATTTTGTTTCGCATTTGCTTCATGTAATTACAAATAACATCTGACAATAAGTTTCAATTTTCTTAGATTTTTTACAGCTTAAATTATTCAAGGATCCTCGAGGGACCTTACAAATAATATTTTCGTGCTTTTGTATATTTGACAAGTACTTCACCAGTGTTTGTGAGTTTTCCTTTTACTGAGAACAATAAGTGAGCTAACATAATAGGACATCATGTTTTATTTGTCAGTTTACACGATCGAGCCGAAGAAAATTCAATTTATTTTATTTGAAAGGAAAATACATAGCATCACATAAGTGTTCTTTTTGCAGGCTTCTGTCTGATCTGAGTAAAGAGTCTAAAGAGTATTGCATTATGTGGTTTGCGAGGGCCGAGCAAGTACAGTTAATAGAGTAGTATGATTTTGCTGCACTGCTGATGCCCATGTGCGCATCTGAGTGAGCCACAAGTTTCCTCAGTTATCCATTTGGAGACAGAGTACAGAACTCGATTATGAACAAAGCCACATTTCTCGGTTGTCTTGTCACAAGTTTATTGAGTTAGGAGTACAAAAAGCTTTTATTTATTTATAGTCGAGGAACAAGTGCGGAATGAATAGTACCTTGCAGAAGATGCTCTTTTTAGGATTACATAAATGTACTTCATGTATCTGTAGCGGAATGCTATTACTTCTCTTACGACTCACAAAATTCTGCTGATGTAAGCACCACGGTTGTACTCTAAGTCCACTTTGTGGGTAAGTAGCTGAAAAATACTTTCAGTGTGTAATTAAAAAATACGTCAGTAGTGGATACTTCAAGTTTCACAGTAATGACTGAAGATACTGACGAATCATTATGTGATGTATATAGTGTCTTTGTAGTGGTCATACTTGCGTTGTAAAATTCTCAAATTTTTCGTAAGGTACTTTTTCAGGTACTTTCAAAATTTATTGGACTTACAAGCTGACAAAATGTCTCTCCTATTCTAGCATTGTACACTCCCGCTATATTACTCTTCAATTGAAGCAAAAAGGCTGAGAAAACGTGTAAATCGATCATTACTGTGCATAATAAGGAAAAACACAGTACTCCGTAAAATGGTCCTAATGAACTGAAAAGTGATGTGTTCCCACGATTAGATGAGATGTAGATGTTAGATCTTCAACTTGAACATTATGAGCTCCATTGCTGTATTAAGCGTCTATAGGTATAGTTTAGTTATATGGTAGTAGGTATTAGGTAGTAGTAGTAGTTACTAGCTTAGCTTACACACGTAATACATTTTATACTTAGAACTGAAGAAGGATGCACTGTGTTGAGGGTGTTCCTCTTCGGCGTAAATAGCATTACCAGTACAATGTACAAGTACAAGTCTGTAAAATTTATCCGTAGGATTATTCGTAGTCGCACTTCTGCTTCGTTCTTTGCACCCTTTAGATCCCTTCATTTCCATAGCGTAACTATTCTGCTGTATGACTTTATCCCACAGGGTAGTTCATCTACAGATACATCGTGTTAGGTTCAGCTGGGCAACTGTTTCGTCTTATCGTTACATTAACAACTACAGAGAAAACGAAAGTAGGTACCTACTTATTGAACTTACTGTGTTCTAGTGTTTGGCTGAAGTAATTCCATTTTGTCCATAAAAGTCTTTTCTTTTTGTTATATGCGTTTACAAGTTGAGTTTCCTCATAGAAAGTAAAGAAATGAAATGCATCCCTTTCTGAACGTTTTGTTCAGCAAGTACGTTTAGCAGAGTGAGCGTGCAACGTAATAGACTAAGTAGTGTAGATACTATGCCAATGGATGAGAAACTATTTTTTATTGAAGGCTACTTGAAACCATCAATTAGGAAAGCATACCGGTTCAGATTTATCGTGGAAAAATGAAACCTTTGATTTTCCCTTGTCGTGAAGTGAACCTAGACATTTACAGTAATGCGCTCTTTATCTCCTCATTTCGTGAAATTTAGATAAATTGATAATAATGATGGAAAGATGGATGTGGACAGGACAACACAAGAATATTCTACACATAGCTTAATACAAGCCATCCAGGGATAAATTTTGTATTTTGTACTACTCTTATACTTGTACAGCCTTATTCTCATTTAGGTATATTATATGCTGTATAGTATGTATAATATTACTTCGCATGATATCTGTACATCAACACCTTGGTTGGTGCTATCACACATACATTTCATGATTTTTAACATCTTTTTACTTTTTGTACTACTACTACTATTATAAAATGCGCAGAGTATATATATAGTGTCGTAAGTCGTACTGTTTGATGGTATCAGGCAGTCATCAGTATACAGCTCACAATTACTACGTGCAATTTATATCATGTGGAAGGACGGCAGAAGGTGATGTATGTAGCTTGATATTGCTGTAACATAGTATTGAACTTGTACTTATAAAAGGTTCTACACTATACTGTATTTGTACTGTTCTAAATCTAGAGAAAAATCGCATGCATTTAATTGCTGGTGAAGTATGTCAGGTATTTATTCTTGGGAGGCAATTGGTAGACTTGTCTAAATAACTACACAGAGCTATTAGTGATACTGATACCTTTCGCTACACTGTTGTGTCTAGATTGTACCGGTATGTATTTACGTTAAATACTAAATATACGGACCGTGACCATCTTAATGTGTTTAGCAGGTGTAATTTAGTACTGTAAGATTACTAGTAGTAGTGGACTTTGAACTATAAGTACAGAGATTACAATTAGAAATTATTACTGGGGAGCATGTATTTACTTTGTAAAGAAATCTGCCGCAGGTTTTGATACATGTACTGTGTGATGATGGTGAATATTATAGATTAGGTGATGAGAAATTAGTAGTTTGGAGCATTGAAGTAAATGAATTTTTCATATCTGACATCATGAGATGCTAAGATCGATGTGATGGAATTGGACAATGTGTGTTATACATGTTGTGTGTGTACGCATTGTGTTTTGAATGATGAGATAAATCGAAAAGGCACTGCGATGATGGCCAGGATTACTGATAATAAATGGTGGATTGTCTGTGTTGTTTTAATTAACGTAATTAATGATAAATAAAATAAATTGGTCTTTTGTGTGTCGGCTATTAAGAAGGTAAACGTACAGGATACAAAGATAACATGCAAATATACATAGCATGTATATAACAATATATTGACATCATTAAAAGGTGTAGTGTACAGTAGAGGATAAAAAGATACTTATCAACTCTAGTTTGAAGTACTTGTATGTAGTTGTATGGTAAATCTGCTTTTTTCATCTATAATTTACTTATTGCCTATTCACGAATATTTCATAAGGTCCGGCAAGATTGTAGTAGTCATCACATAATAGACATTCTGAATCCCGTGTAGGAACACCAGCAATCTGATTAGGAAGGCTTTACCAATACAGCTATGGTGTCCATGTGCACAGGATATTTGTTGAAGAAATTGCATTTGTTCAGATTTGCATTAAAATGGTATGTCAGTTACTGCATGTGTACAAGATTTAGGCAACTGTTTGTGTACTTTAATTTTTAGTTTTCGCCTGGAACCATTGCGCATTGCAACCAACCACCATCAACAAGTGATACAAAATACAGTAAATAGATAATAATATTACGTGTACCTAAGTCGGACTGAGATAAAACAGAGCTATTGCATATATTGTATAAAGATTTGAGATGGAGGGAATGTCAGATTTATGTTCGTTCTGGCATCGGTCATACACCAGAAAGTAAGTGTTGTGTGGCAATGTGAACAAAAAGTTTGAGCAGAGAAGTTCATGAACTTTTCCTTAAAGATTTTCTTCCGATCGCATTAAGAGTTATTTCTTTGAGATTCTCTATGTTCACTCTGTCCCCCTACTATTGTGTATTTACACATACAGGAATTACACAGGATTATTTGTGCTCTGGAGAGACACGCACATTTCACATTGATGGCTCTGCCTTTAGTTTGTTCGTCTGTGTCATGTCACTGTTGATGATATACAGTTTAAAGGAGTTTTGTAGGCAATTTTCATAGTTTTTCTACGACACATTCCTCGTTGAAGCTATACATTATATACATTGAACAACTCACTTGAATTTGAGTGTGAGACTGAGACTACTGCCAAAGACAGGAACTACTGACTAACTGGTAGGGGAAGGTAAGCTGCATGTAGTTAACTAAGTTTTGAGCCGCCCTTGACTAAAATTATTTACAAGTGAGATAGTTAAAGTTAAATGTTCTGAAAGTTTGTAAATGATCATAAATCACTGAGATAGCTCACATTAGTCAAAGAAAGAGTAGTATTAAAAAGTTTGGGAAGGATTATATATTGGAAGACTATGAAGACTTGTTGGATGATTGGTGATTTACTGTTGAGAGACTTATGTAAGTCATTCCGCTGCTGCTGCTAAGTTGATTGTCGATTGTGAGTTTTATGCAGGAACATTAGAGTGGATTGGACTAGAGGTAAAGGTCGTAGTGG
Organism: Pogonognathellus longicornis; assembly: GCA_034694085.1. NCBI lineage: Eukaryota > Metazoa > Arthropoda > Collembola > Entomobryomorpha > Tomoceridae > Pogonognathellus > Pogonognathellus longicornis. The sequence continues at coordinate 7,577 of JAQFYB010000068.1, forward strand.
GCGGAGGCCGGAGGCAAACAGTTAGAGTGGCACACGAGAGCCATATGCCATTTATTTCAGCTTCTTCGCTTAGATCACTCTCTATCTCCTGGACGTTAAGATGAAGATAGACGAATGGATGAAGTGACTGTAGGGAAATACAAACTATTATATATACTGTGTTTGTCGAGATTGACTAGGTGACCGCTGCTGCTGCGTGGGCTATGCCTAATGCCACATTCTAGTATAGTATAAAGAATATTTGAATGAACTGACATGACATTACATATTGTGCATTACATGCTATCTTCAACAGTTCAGGTTCATCGAACCAACTCTTAGGCATTATGTTCTCTATGTGTGTAGGTATGTAGTATGCACTGCTATATAGTTGTGCAGAACATTACTGCATGCTATGTGCTATATTGTTCATTAAATCTGCAATATTGCAATAATTCTCTAAGAAATTTTCTTAAGAATACGTTAGGTATATAATATAAGTAATATATTACATTTTTCATGTCAAGTCTCATAGTAATATTATTTTCTTGTTTTGTATTGTGTTTTTAAGGTATGTAGTAGTAAAAGAAAACAGATTGTATAGTAGTATAGTGTGTTTTGTTAGTGCCTACTTATTTTGTTAAATCTGTCGAAATCTAAAAGTTTGACTGCAATGGAAAAGAACGAAAGATTATATTACAGAGTGTACTTTAAATGGCACAATATGATTAGCAGACGGAAAATTGTATCATCTGTCTATCTTTTGCTGAGACTTCAACTTGGCCAAGCCAAGTCAAGCCGTGGCTGAGTTTGAGCTGCACGGACTCTCGAGCCACTAGTCATTGCATTGTGTGTGACTGCACAGAAAAACTTGTCTGACTTGTTGCCTTTCTCACTACAATGCCTAGATTATTTTGCATTAAAATTGAAAATTGCATTTCGCTTTGTGGTGTGGTATGTAGCGTAGTAATAGTAGTAATACTATTATTGTTGTAAAAGTGTACTCGTTGTGTTCATGTATGAGTGTTATTATATGGTTATCTTCGAAGTGTGCAGTAGCATGCATGTTCTTGGATTAGGTAGCTTGTATTTTATGAAGCGGTGTTCTGTTTTACTATACACAGAGAAAAAGATCAGAGTAATGGATAATACTCTTATGTTTATTGGAGAGCTGTATTTTACACACTTTACTACACGGTTTCAAATGAGAGGGTTGGTCTTCAGTTGCCGGTGGTTGTTTCTTTCTTTAAAGGTGGCTTCCGGTATTTAAGAGATTATATTGTGCAAATTGGATTGCAGAGGATTTCTGTAATCTAACTGCATTTTTATGCGCTTCAATGAAACTGTCAATGTCTTGTCCAATTAAGCCAAATCGGCATGTGTGTAATACACAGAATTATTCAGTTCGGAAAGGATTTCCTTTTATACATAGTCGTTCAGAGTGCATGGAAAGCCTTTCTCGTAGACAAACGTGTGCACTGTATTAGATTATAATGAGACTACCTAATATAATGTTTTAATGTAATATTTTATTGCTAGATTTACTAGCATGTTTTGCAGTTTGATATAAAAACAGCTTAGTTGGTATTGATAGAATGTATTTCAGACTAAACTTTGCTGTTTCTGCGATGTAAAGAATTTGGTCTTGGTAGAGAAAAAATAGGTAAAAAATTGTTTGATTTACGTTTGGTATTATACATGCTCCCGTATTTGGACTTTGTAAAATATTTTTATGATTTTCCTCTTTAGGTACCTTAAAGTTTGCATTGCTTTTACCTTATTGCATTATAATAATTTGTCATTTTTCTACGATCACAATTAAGATGCATTAAAAGTAATAAGGGGCTTTGAGAAGGAAATGTTGGGTAACAATAAGTGTATTTACACGATGGAGAGATTTCATTGCAGTAAGAAGGTAGGCGGGGTAATGATTCTAATGATTGTAATAATATTGCAATGGATGCAGTACCTGAAGTATTGTAGGGTAATCTGTCATTATTAGAATTTGCTTGTGTTGTTGGATGAAGCATATGAACTGAGTTCCGATGATCATCGTACGAAATATTTATCTTTTGGGTGAAGATAGATAATGGATTGATAGTGAAGTAAGATACACACATTAGGAGGGTATCTTCCCAGATAGATATATAGTGAGTAATAAAATAGGCGGTGGTGCATGGCATGGTATGGTGGTGCTGCGATGGTAATAATGACGATGCTTATGCACGGGCATATTATCCGTACTCTTGCTTTGTTGTTATTATTGTGTGAACGTATAGAAAAGGGGTTAGTAAATATACGAATAACCTGATATTAGATTTGAGAAAAAGAGTAATAAGAGTTGTAAATCTGAGTGGCGAGTGGTGGTGAGTTTGTAAATGTTAAGGTATTCTTGGTATTTGGTGGGAAATACCCTGAGGTTCCGTACAGCTTGTACACATCTTCTACATATGGACTGGTGAATTATTCAAAGGTTTGGCCGCACCCCTTACTAGATATTATACAACTAGGATTAGTACCTACTTATAGGTGAGCATTATCATTACGAATTTACAGGCTTTAATAGATGTGTGCAGTGTGCGTAAGTTAAGTATTTTATCCTGGGAATTTCGGTGTAATTGCACGTAATGCACAACAACAGTGTTTTAAAGAAGCTTGCGTTTACATTACAAATGCACATTACAATAATATTACAAATGTGAAGTTAGATGAACATACAGTTAGATGTTACCATTTCGATTTCAGGGAATAAGTACATGTACATGGGTATATTACATAGTACATACCATGTACATACAGATAATTTGGTACATTGGATTAAGAGAGGGAAGGTTCCTTTACAAAATAACTTTTTATAAAACTATGTAATTGTATGTAGTTGCATAAGTGTTTCATGCACTTAAAGAAGTAGACATACAATATAAGGAATAATTTATGATGTTCATCATAAATAAAATCATATTCATAAAACGTAAAAGAGGATGTATTCAATAATAAGATCTCTGAAAACAGTTTGTGTAAAACTGTGATTAACCAAACGTAAATGTTAGTACAGATAAATGTAAATGTTTTCGTCAGCGACATTACTCTGATTACATTATCCATTATTATAAAATTATTATTCCACTTTGATGTGTAGTATACTATCATAGTATACTAAGTAGGACTGGATGAGTCTTTAGGATAAATGAACAAGACTGATTTCAGTGTGTATATAGAAAACATGAAGTACGTTCCAGTTAGTGCGGAAAAGAGTCTTGTAGTTGCAACACACTGTTTCTTCATGTTGACTTATTGCTATTATGTATATGTACACAAGTGAGTTCTTTAAGGTCTTCTTGAGGACGATGATTTGTTAGTGGCTGAGCTCAGGTTAAAGTCTACATTCAATGCTAACGACATTGACATCATAGATATATCAGATGCACAATTGTTCGTATACAGAACAGCTTTTCGAATCCCAAGCTGAGTAAAATGTTTAAACCAATTTAAATTCGTCATGAAAATGTTGAACATGAAAATTTTACGAGCTATTCGTGTAGGAAAGCGACAACAAAATTCTTTGGCGACACTTAGCAGTTAGCAGTAGGTTTGACGTGATGTTATTAGACTCTGTTTCTTTTGTATTGTCTGTGTTTTTATGTAGTCGGGTGTAATAATCTATTTAGATGCATGATTGTAAAAATTCATCGTCAGCGACTTTCAATCCAATTCCCGTCTACAGAGTATTCAATGTGATGCTTGCTTATTTACTATTGTAGAATGAGTATGTAAGCTTATAATGTATATTTGTCTGTTTATATGCTGTTTAAAGTGAATTAGTGAATGATTTTTTTAACCTAGGTTAAGTACTTGTGCATATGACCATGAATGACCTGAAGACACTTATACGAAGGCTTTATATATTTATATTATAATGCTTCATATTTAGATTGTTGTAATAAGATGCATTCAATACGTTGTATGCATGTTATACCTATATTTTGTACTATTTGTACTGCTCTAGTTGATTGTCATCGCGGTAAGTACATTGAGAACGGGCTTATTTAAAAAATCCATAGATAATAGATACTATAAATTATTATAAATTTAATGCTTGTATTTGTAATAGTCAGTAAGACCTTTCCAACTTCATTGGTGCATGTATATAATGCTACAGGGGAGACGGAATTTTCCAGTCATCATAATATTCCGTTTAGTGACTGCGACTTGAGTATTTGAACACGCATTAAGGTACTTATTGCCTTTAGTTTGACTCAACATTATGTAGCTGCCACAGTAGTGGTCGCTTTTCTTATATTGATAGCAAATTCTTTTCCACGGGGCTACCGAAGGATAATATATGGGTTGGTTTGGTTTTGTCGAGTTTGTATAACATTTCCATTGCCTTGCATTGTTGTTAAGGAGTTAAACTTCGGTGAAGAAGTCCATGAAGGAACAATGCAATATTTATTGTAGCATAACTTTGCTGTGTTATTGTAAGATTGATCTTGGCTTGGTATGTGTATTATGGTTTTGAGTTGTTGTGGGTACTTGAAGGATGTAAAGAATCTCAGTCTAAGTCTGGACTCGGAAGATTATTTCAAGGCAAAGGCAACTTCTTAGCTGCAGTGAACACGTACATACACATCCCACGCGCTGCTTCTTCCTTCTTATATTATATGCCTGTTGGCTGGCACTCAATCTGAAAACTTCATGTTCTCATAACAGTCCAGCTCAGTTGAGTTTTAGATTAGCTCTGACTCTGTTCCGAGGTATTGAATCTCTCAACTGAAAACAGTCTCTGTTCTTCTGGTCGTGTTTTGTCAGTAGTCAAACTTAACGTTGAACGTATGTGTTGCGTACAGCTACAACCAGTTCTTTCGTGTGATTGCAAGACTGCATATTATACAATTGCTTCATCTGCATTGTTAATACAAAAAAGGAAAAATCAATTCGCTTGTCATAAAACATCGCAAAATTGCAAATAACGCAACTTTGGGTACCTTACCTAACAAGAAATTTCCACTGACATTATGTTTTCAGATATCTCAGAATAAATCACATTAGGTACTAGTGAAGTTTCATGTTTGGAAAAAGTGGTATCCTGTGATATTTTTATTTACACTTGTGTGCATTGTTTGTTTGAAATCTACAGGTGGTGAACACGTCTAGAAGAAACCGACAAAAATCAGTTTTAGTGCAAGTGAATATTGTAATTGAGAACCAGAATCGTCAGCATTAAAAATGGTGTTGCTTATCAGTGGCATAAAAGTGGAGGATGTTCCTCATGATTCCAGAACACTTTTCCATATTGCACCCCATCTAAAGGACTCTGCGTCGCAAATATCTTCTATGCTACCAAAGCAGATCACATCCATGGGACTTCTATATGTATCTCAAAGAGAGTACGCCGTGTGCAGTCTGCACGATAGTAAGTTATGGGTTTTCTATATTCATTCCGTGTATTAAGTATGCTGGTTGGAAATTGAATGTTATTGTTTTCTTTTAGTGGGCAAATGATTTATTTGTATTGTATTTTGTAATGATTGTGACTTTGCAGAAAATATTAGCGTTCTTGGAACTGACGATTGTACCACCTGTATGGCTGTTATTTTACGACATCCTTGTAAGCAAAACGGCTCAATGTTTTACGTTTTTTGCTATCTTGTCTGTTGCATTTCATTGTGTGCCAATTTGACTTTCAGTGTCAGGAGCCGTTGCGGTGGGTCATCTCGAAACGGTCGTTGTGGACGGAATAGGATCAATGCTTAACAGGTATGTATAGGTTTATGTATGTGGATTTTTCCTTTTGCCGTATGAAGTTCTGGTATGTTTAAGGCATATCGATGGTAGTAACAAGTTCCTCGTTAGCTAATCGTATAAATTATGCTTTGGTTCAAAAATTATTATCTTTTATGGCAGAATTCAGAACACTTAATCATTGAATTATTCTTATTGACTTAGACTTCAGGATTTGAGTATGGGTTATTTTGACCAAAGTCCGGTGCAAATGCACCTATTCGGAGCGTTTAGTGATACTCGAGGATACAGCGAGGAACTGATCTACTCTGTACTCCGTAAGTACATCTTTTTAAATTATTAGAAGAGTATCGCATTGTGCAGTGTGCAATTGGTAAACTTATAATATATTCAAATAATCATCATAACTAAATAAGTTTTCATGTATTGCAGATTTTGTACATAAGCACAGCATACAAATTGATTTGTTAACGGCATGCATCGGAGAAATGAATACCATTCTTCGAGGTGAACTTCCATGGCCCATTACGTATGGAGTAGGTAAGAGTGCTGTGAAACTTCTGATTTTATGTCTACTATATAGGTAATTTAATTTAAATAAGTTGTTCAAGTAATTCAAAAGCCCTAAGATTATGGAAAGCTTAAGCAAACAAATTAAAACAGGCTAGTGGAATCTAAAGTTATGTTTCTGTGAGCTTATAGCAACTATAAGTTAAATGTCAGATTCAATATTCTTAGAATACTGTTGTATGCCAACTTAAAATGTGTGTTTATTTAAGTGTAGTCTATCGGTCCAATGTAATGTTTTTGGGTTGTAGGATACTTGGGAGATCTATTTCTTGTGCGATAATGATTAATGAAGCCTACGAATATTCAGAAACTATTATACCAAAAAAGGTTGAATGTAGGAATGAATTGTACGAGATGAGACTAATAATATGATTTACGTGTGCTTAAAATTGCAGGTGTTAATGTGAAAACTGGAGAAATATTTCCTGCTACTTTTCTTGATAAAGGACCCGATCTTCCTCTCCGCCATGCTAGATTACTGACTGGTGTACATTGTGTATGATATCAATTGTTATACATCAATGAATTTTAAATTGTGCAATGTTGAAATAGTTTTTTAATGTGTACTTGTGTATGTTCTGGTAGTTGTTGGAAGTCTACGAATATCAGTCAGGACTTTTGCGAATTGGCCCATTTCATTACGGACCTCTTAGATGTGCCGGAATCTGGCTTCAAGAATCCGATGATTTTATTTTACAACATCTTTCATCTTCTCCTGAGGTGGAACTTCCTCACGTAATTACAGAGGTACAAAAATACATTTGTAAACGTTAAATAAGGGAATTTTATATGAAATTTTCACTGAGACATACTTTTAACCTAATTACAGATTAGAGAGTCTTTAAAGCATATCCAAGATCACCCCTTTCCAGAAATTACAGTTTTTCACGATAATCGCCCTCGCTACTATCGTAAAGATGAGCACGGTCAGTGGGTGTACGTAAGATTGGACAGCTTCCGATTTGAACAACTCACTTGAGTGGTTATAACATAACTAATCTGCTGGCATTATAAGTTATTATTAAGTAATGCAATTGCAAACTTTCGTGATAAATAGCCTATTTCCCAGATTTTACTAACTATAAAAACAAACACTAGATAAAAATATAGCTAAAACATTGAAGACAATCTGAAAATTAGTAACTATTGTAAATAACTGTTTTATATCTCTCTTTATTGGAATCTTACATCTATGTGCAATTTAACTAGAAAAAGCTTGCTATGCCAAAGAAGAACTGAAAATTTCTGTGCTGGAAATAATTTAAATATTTTCACGAGTGTATCCACGACAAGAGTAATTTAAAATAGGCGATTCAATGTAATCAGTTTATTTAAAATTCTAGATGTTAGATAGTAAAACATGGATTTTATTGTGATAGAATCTTGCCATGTTAATTGTACACACGTAGTACTTCATCCTTGTTATCTCTGGTTCACTAACTAGCACTACGTGCTGCTGCTTATAACTGGCAGGTACGTAGTAATATTTTGTTTTGGTTCATAATACAATACGTTTGCATACGTAAGTAAGCACGCTATATTTTAATAAATTGTAAAGATCGCATTTGCTCGAAATTATGTATATTATGTAATCAACAACGTATTGTATGTACTACTTTTAAGATAGCCGATCGCCAATAAAAATAACTTATTTTTCCAAGTAACGGGAATAATTATGTATCAAAGTATGAAATAATCAATTCATGCTGCAGTTTGAATAATTAAATTGTTAATTGTGAATGTAATGTAGTAAGATTCATTTGGAAGTTTAGACTGATTGTTTTCTGGCACATGTGAACAATATAAAAGATAAAAACTGGTTAAGCTTAACTTAAAATAAGCACCTACTAGTTCAGTTTCAGTATCACTCGAATCATTCCATTTCAGTGTAGGCTAATGCATTTTGTATTGGCACATCATACCTCTAAGCTGTGCGTCCATCTGTTAAGCCTGTGATGTACAAACTCAGGCAGTGTAAATTTTTGCAAGACTGTTAGGTTACGACTTTTCTATTATTGTGTTGTTTAGCGTGTGGGGAGAAAAAGTACTGACCAAATAAGAATTGTGAATTATAGATCCTGTAAGATCCTTTAACTTGTCTAAGACCATTCCCCGTCAACTGGAAACCAAAACATTTGTTTGAGAAAAGACAACACTTGTCACTAACGGCAAAACTTGGGCTTTCCAAAATAGCAGTCAAAAGAAATAATACGAAAAGAACTCATCACACTGGAAAAGGTTTTCTGGATTCTATTAGTTTAAGCATGGATGGAAACCGTAAGCAAGATAACGAACGAAAACTAGTGGCAGTGTAGGTACGTGCATACTTACTTATCGTTAGAGTTAAGAATGACAAGGACGGACGTGAGCCTTCATTTACAATAACAACACGAAGGAACTGATGGATGAGTGGATTTATGAGAACTGTAATCGGGACGACCACATGACGACATGTGCTTCTATTTCGATCGTCTTGGTCTTCATATTTACCTGTTTCTATATGTTTTCTCTTCATAACCATTAGAACAGGTAATTGATTTTCATCCCATGTTCGTGTATACGCGAAAAGTGTTTATTGGTAAATGCTTCATTATATTATTAGCTGTATATAATACAGTAAGTGCCTATGCTAATAAAGTATATAGGTAAGTTTCATTCTGTACGTAGCAGAAGAGTAGGTATAATCCAATTGTGTGATGGTAAGATGAGAAACACTATTAACCCTATCTTGCTAGCTAACTATTAATTACTTTAATACTAATTTTCGGCATCTGTTGACCGAGTAAATACATAGGTTTCATTTCTTCGAAACAAGACATATCATGTTGCGTTCTAATTTTCAGGGTTGGATATGATCAAGAATCCATAGCATATAATGTTGCACTCTTGTGTACAATGCTGGTTGAGCCACGACTCCACAATGGGATGGTCCAATGGAGACTGCAATAATTAAATTGCCAGTATTGAGTATGAAAATACTGATAGCATGCATATTTTGTATAATATATAAGAAAGATAATTTTACCAATTCCATATTGAAAAAATCTTTGAAAGTGCGTTTTCGCCATTATCACAGCCGTCATTAGTGGTCCTATACATTACATACAACTGATGTTAATATTTCATTTGGTTTGGTACACTACGTACCTAATAACTATACCCTATATTTTTGTCTAGTACTTGTCTCTAAGCTTGTATAATATAAATGAACACATTTAATAAGTCAAGCTATACAATCATCATTTTATGTGTAAGTAATAAAAGATGTATTTGAGTCAAGGACAAATTTTAAAGGTAGGAAGATTACATACCTCCAGAGTCTCCTTTGCAAGAGTCTTCCAAAAAGATTGAGAATTTCGTTTACGTTACTTACCTTCTGAATTTACTCACCATGATAACTGTTTCGACGTTTACTTCCCTCGTACGGCAAACACAAGTAGTACGCTGCCACTTCAGGGCAAATAATTTGATACCGAAAATACGCTGCCTTAGATTAAATGTGCAAATTATTTTAGCAGAATACGTATTTTCTCTCACAATTTTGATATTTTTTCCAAAATTCTGTCTACCGTAAGAGAATTAATAAAAATGTGAGCCCACCCCAAACTGTCTTGTCTTTTATATAACCCATGACCCATAATGCAACCTCCAACCAAGTTCAAAACAGAATGGACGTATGAAAATAAATTGAACTAAACACTGAATAAAGGCTCTAGGCAGATATAAGTTATAAACAATAAATAGAATGCAATAATAATACAACACAATTGTGTATTGTACGCAGGGAAGTGGTGAGTAATTTCAGGAGTAAGTAATTCCGTTTGTGAGAAATCGCCACTGGTGAGCGATATCCTTTCACCTTTTCCATTTTGACCCCCAGCGCAGAACTGTAGAATTGTAATATAATTCTGCATAATATTATAGATAAAATACCCGAGTGGGGATACATCTTCTTCTTAAAGAATAATATGATAATTTAAGTATTGTCTTGGGCTCACTCTGCTGTCATCAATGTGCCCTACTTGCTCTTTACTTTCGTAGAAATTATTGCATATCTGCGTAGGAACTAAAGGTACAGTGACTTCTTGCAAAATTTTTGCATTCGCCGGAGAGTCTAGAAACATTTGTTAGAACAGTGTAATTATTGCAACTGCACTTCTAATACAATGAAAATGAATTGTTCTTAGGTAATTCCTTCAGGACTAAAGTGATTTATGTTAATGTAAGAAATATATTTTTATTCGTACCAAATGCTACTCTCCCGAATCCAGACACGACAAAACTTATTTTCTTTGGCTTCTTGATAGCTTCACCGTGTGAGAGACAAACTGGCATTACAAATTCTGTATATGTGTAACCAAAAACACGAAGTATAGTTGCAAGTTTAATTTATTTAGCATAATTGCAAAAGGAAATATAATATACTCAATTCATCATAATTTTTAAAAATGGTTTGTTTTTAAATGAAGAATCGTACCACTCAATTCTGCAGCTGTTTTTAAACGAAGCAATGCAATGTCGTTTTCTTTGTGGTTGGTTTTGTCATAGTCTTCGTGGTGAATGACTTGTTCGATATCTATGTTTTGAACCTTTGGTGCACAAACCCCATTGAAACAATCGGGGTCTGTCAATTGATCATACTCTCCCACTCGAACAGTTGTTCTAAAAGCAAACAAAATAATTACAGCTATTGGAAACTCGATATCTATGAACAGGTATATTAAATAGGTAGGTACTTCATTCATAAAATATACATTCTAAAACCCGCTGGTAATTTTGCAACACAATGAGATGCTGTAAGGACGTATCTACTGCTTATTAGTGTTCCTCCACAAGCATACTGAATGCGTCCCAAATCATCTACAAGAAAAAGCTTATTTGCCACTTTTATGACTTACTACAACATAATTTATGAATCATCAACCAGAATTACTGTAATTGGCAATTGGTAACTTGAAAATCATGACACTGTATTATATAATAAAACCTGAAAATCCTAGAAGCACCACCCATGGATACCTTCCCAATCCAGCCTGTAAAAAATTGAGAATATTTTTGTGTTATATTTGGGCGAATGGAACAGTATAAAAATATATGCGGATAGAGTCTTAGATTTTGGTAGGGCAACTATAATGCAATAAATGTTATAGTGTGAGACTAGCGAAAGTAAAGCGTGAGAATTAAGGAATTGATCGAGTAGTGGGACAACGCACATCTTGTCCTCCGACAATCTTATCTACCACTGCAGAGACCCCACAATCGCTGGAATTGGGAAGAAGATGTAGATTCGGGTGTGAAATAATTTTTTGTGCCAATGTCTGTGACGGAGATTCAGTTTGATTGTTAGATCCCCCGAGATGTTCAGGTGGCTTCTCAGTTGTAATTAAAGAAGAATTGAGGAGAGTATCTGTGTTTTGCTTTTCAGTGGTGATACTAGTTGGAGTGTAATCAGTTGTAGTCGTAGGAGTCGGAGTGTTAGTGGTGGTGGTAGTAGGAGTGGTGGGAAGAGTCGTGCTGGATTCTGTAGTAGTACTAGGAGGAATAGTCGTCGTAGATTGTGTAGTAGTTGTTGTTGGAGTAGTGGTGGTAAATTGTGTAGTAGTAGGAGTAATAGTGGAAGATTGTGTAGTAGACGAAGTGGTGGTAGGAGTAGTGGTAGAGGATTGTGTAGTAGGAGCATTGGTGGTGGTAGTTGATGTAGTAGTTGGAGTAGTAGTTTCAACGGTAGTTGTAATGGCAGCAGGAGTAGTGGTGATGGTGGTAGTATCAGCAGCATTCGAACTATCCGAAGTTGGCAGAATGTCACTGCAAATGTCACTCTTTTTCGAGTTAGACGAAAAGGGTATTGGACAGCAGACTAGGGGTACTTTGTCGTCACTGAAGCCACACGTGGATTTCTGGAGGTACCTAATCGATTTTGGATTGCTCGGAGTTTCTGTCAAGATCTTAGAAAGACTATCACACTCGGGAAGAGCTATACAGTTCCCACACTCCTTCTTTGGAGTGACGCAGTTATAGCTGTCGTTTCCCTCTGCAAAAGAATATTATGCAATGCTGAGTTAAAATTGTTTTCTATGTTTGTTTTCTCTTCCAGTCCACTTCAATTACATTTTACATTACCTACCTAATGCCTATAATAACTCTATCCTAATAATGTTTTCTTTTTGAATAATCTCTGCAGAGAAAAACATTTTGTCGACCATAAATTGTGTGTAGCTACAGACATAGCTACACCGGTACACATACATATCTACATTGTTTCGTACGTGTACAATATTTTCATGATTTTAAATGAAAGTGAAAGTGAAAGAAAATCCTTGCATTTCTCATCTCGAAATCGATTTCAGTAATGTAAATCGAAACAGGATACAATTTATTCTGGAAACCGGGTTCAGTCAAACAAGAAAACTTATGGTAATGATCTGCCTGCATGTTTTGCTAATAATATTTGTTTATTTCTTGCTTTTGTGTAAGAGTTACATGATGCTGATGTTGAAGCCAGGATTCTGTTACAATATACTTCTGTTGGGTGGGTGGTTTATCTGTTCATGTGCAGTGTGCAGAGGATAGCTGAACAGGTAATTTTAGCTAACGACAGAGGAGATGTAGACAAATATTTCATTCGATAGACTTTTTGTTGATAGTAAGACTATTGTTGGAAAAAGACGATCACTTACCGTCGTCGGAAGACGAACTGTTTGAACTTGTGAGTAGCAAAAGAATTACAGAGCAAAGTAATCGAAAACTGGCCATTTCAAGAAGGTATTTCGAATGGATACGCTCCAAGTGTGTTATATCGTTTACTAATAGTAGTACTCTTGTGTGGATTATAATGGACGTAGTGGCCAGTATAGTTGTCGTTGTCGCAGTACGTACTTCAATTTAAAATGCAGTAGCACTCAAAGAAGGTATAGTGTGTGTAATATGGGTAGGATGGGACACTAAGGGTTTTAGAGTTGATGCTCTGAGTATTTTCGTAGTTAAATGTTGGTTTGGTTGAACGACTATTGTGGTGGAGTGGAGTGGTTAGTTTGTCTCTCTGCGTATCGTTCACTGGACTGCACTGAAGATATATTGAGAGTTGAGGACTCCACTTCACCAACCTCCACCGCACTGCACTATATTACACAGTTGAGTTAACTCCAGTCCAACAGATCTAGAAAAAGACTGATTGTGACTGCGGCGACAGGGGCAGAGAAAATGTCTTTCCAAAGATCCACCAAAAATAAGTAGGTAGATATAGAATAACTCGATTCCTCCAGCTCCGTTCTCTTAACTCTTCGTGACACTTACTTTCCCATCTCATCGCTTACTTCTCACATACTTAAGTCAATCGAAAACTTGAGATCCCAAACCATTTCTTCTCCACTTACCTCATCCCATTATAATACATACTACACCACTACACCTATATTATATTACCTTATGTAAGTAAACCCACTACTCCTACTAAACAAATAAACATACACATTCTCTTCTTTCTCCAGTGTTCCACCTAACAGTACGTACAGAATGAAAGTTAAACTACCATCCATTTATTACCTACAACTCAATACATAACTAACTTGCTGTTTGATATGATATACATTTTGATAGTTTGCACCTAGAAAACCTGCAATATTTGCATTAAATTTATTTTAAGACTATGGTTAATTTTGATTGGAATATTAAATTAATAAGGAAACTTCAATTCGAAACTGAAATTCATATCAAGCAAATTATTGTGTAAACATCAGTCAAACCAATAATTGTTCTGCTGCTGTATTTTTAATGTTTCCCTCTATATTGTAGGTACATCCAAGTAACTTAATGTTCATGGATTCCTATATTTTATAGTCTTCAAAGTTTTTAAAGTTTACTTCGACTGATTCTTGACGTGAGATGTGTCCAAGTTTATGTACATTTAGAATAAGGACCTATATATAATCCTTGTATAATCCTGTTAGTCCGTAAGGCAAGCACTCCGTAATAATAACAAGTAAAATACTATGAGAAGCCAACATTACTGCTGTCATCAGCGTTTTGTAAGCAGCATCCATATTAGTAATTTGTGTCTCCATTAACCTTAAATCAACAGCTGATACCTAATACAAAAATGTTTATTTAATTAAAATACTAGAGAGTTGCGTAAAAAGCTGAGGCAAAGTCAGCGTACCTACATTCGTTTGGTTTATTTAAACCACTTTTACCTAAAATTAATTGTACACACTCACATACGCTTAGTTGAACATACTGGTACATACTGTATAGTGCATTAGCTTTCATCCTATTATTTATCTGGTTAGGTTTCCGCCATAATATGCCACTATATGTACAGATAGAGTGAACTACATGGGAAGTTGTTCAACTAAGATATAGGGAGTGGTAAATCCTTTATAGAAACCAATTTGAAAGTTTAGCCAATACTGGAGGCAGATGAGATTATCAAACAAAGGAAAGTTAGGAAAATGATAGTGAATGTGTGTAGTACAGATGAAATTGATAGTCCTATCTGGTATGCCTTTGTTCACTGCAGTGATGAGGATATGGCTACTATATTTACAGATAGTTAAGTAACATTACACAGTAACCATGTATTCACATGTACAGTCATAGAAGAATATATTGAGGAAAACTGTATATTGTGGTTTGGATGAAGTAGCTGCAACCAAACCGTTGCCTGTGGGAAGCCCGGGATTTAATTCCTCAATTGGATTACACGGTTCTCTATAAGTACTGATGGGAGTAAGGACTGCATTTGTTCTACTTGTGTAGCTCTAGTAGTGCAGTATAGAATGGCTCAAGCGGTCACTTGAGTTATTGTTCAAAGTATTAGATTCTTAATTGATGTTGTGTACATTCATAAGGTAGCAGTTATTTCCAACTGCCAGGTAAATATTATATATTATTAGGATAATCGTTATTATTCTAAATTCGCCCGTGCCGCATTGTACATTTGTACTACGAGAGCTGTTCTTGTTTATTATACAAATACATTGGATTATTGGATAGCTGCTACTATACGTGTGACTTTTAAATGCATGTGTGAGTTCGTAATAATACTTTCATATTGCGCTTTGTAAGAATAATAACAACTACAGTTACACTACAAAATACAATAATAAGTTTCGCAACTTTGATGTGAGTGTTGAGTGATTGTGTAATAGTAAAGGTCCAATGTGCTGCAATGTTCTTCGACAGCACCAAGCTTTAGGCTACGATATTACTGGTAAATAATATAAATAAATACAATTCTGCTAGCTGCACGGTTGACTATAGCTCAGCGGGGCAGACTTCAACCTTCACGTCACTTCCCATCAGGAACTCTACTCCAATTAGGTGAATCAGCTATCAACTTTTGTTTGTGTGCGAGTTAACATGATTAAGTTCCCAAATGGTTTACCTTTTGCTTCGTTTGCTTGTCAGGGTAGATTATCATCCAACTATCTCTGGGTACTCACTATGTACATACATTATTATTATATTTATAATTAGTACAGTCCATATTATTATTACCGGTCTATTTGCTATTTAGTTACACTTGAATGCAATGTAGTAGTATAGTGGTGTAGGTAGTAGTTGTAGTCTCGGCTATGTTTTGTTTGTAATATTATCATCCTCTGCTACATCATTAGAGAACGTAATAAACGAAGAAATTACAGTATAGTCGAGTTTAATGTTTGTGAGGATGAGCGTACATACGAAAGAATCGTAATTTCCAGCAAATGTTTTCAAGGAGATTGCAAAGTCTTGTGCGTAAACTAGAGATAATGTAGTGCTTTCATGTGCAGGAGGTTTGGATATGTATTGTAGTTAATGCATGATGTTGCCCACCTGACACAACGTTTCCTAATGTCATGTACGCCAACATCCCATTAAGGCTGGAGACTGTCGGGATATGTTTGCAGTGTAGGAAATGTGCAGTAGGTACTTGTTTGATTTTCCTAGTCATTTGGCCATTAAGACTTCTTGAGAGGTATTTGTGATGTGTTGCACCACTTTATACATATGTACGTCATTGGAGCGTGTTGCTTAAATCCATAGAGAGAGATACATTTCTGGACTTGTAAGCTGGCGGTGGCTGGTTGTTATCAATAAATACCAAGGCCAAGGCAATATATATTGAAAAATGTACATACTTAAGCATGAACGTGTGCATTACATGGACAGGGATGCAGTGAATAAGATTTTGAATGCTTCCCATGTACAATGTACATATGCCAGAGCTGTGTAACTGTGTAAGTTAACAACGCTCTGAATCGATAAATGCAGAAGATTGCAATCTTTTATTGAACATTTTCGATTGTACTACATACTACAAAAATATATATAGGTAAATATCTATGTATGAAGATAATGTATAAAAGGAATGCTTACTGCTTTCTATTTCTCTGTGCCAGTCTATTGTGTTGATGTACTTAGTGTACACATCATGGCTGTAGTGGCTAATTTATTTTCATATCCACTTAAATATGTGCCATTTCATGGGTGCTATGCTCTTTCATGTAGGAAATTTTGGTAAATATAACAAAAAGCTTTTGCAATTTCTCCTTTATGAATTCTCATGTCAGCTGGGCATTACTATTGACAAAGGAAGGAGAAAAATTAAGTATTTGTATTTCAATTGTAGCTGTTAATAAGAAATGCTGTCCAAGAGTGGTATTAGGTACGTAATGGTATTTGGTTTTGTGCTATGCAACCAACATTCTATCGATATGCGATAGTATGTAGTAGTAATGTCAGTAAATCATTAATAAGACTGTTATTGTGTTACAAGCTCAGGGTTCAGAATTTGTCAAACTCTCAACAGTTCAAAATCAATAGACGGGGCTGCCTTTCACAAGTATTATGTTTTTAAAACACTGAATGAAGTTTAATAACAACTAACAACAAGCGTGTTTCTGTGAATGAGAATGAACAATTGAATGTACTTACACATAAGTAGGTACTAAGTACATAGTCTACATACCGTATTTCCTCTAATTTTAGCCCCCTTTTAATGGTAGCCTCCCTCTATTTATAGCCCCCCTTTGAGATAAATTTTGCATAATTATAGCCTCCCTCTAATTATAGCCTCTCCCCGAATAAAGTGTCTCAGTTAACTGTATTAGGCAATTTTGTTATTTTATAAATAATAGTCTCCCTCTAATGGAAGCCTCCCTATATTTATAGCCCTCTCTTGAAATCAATTTTGCACAATTATAGCCGGGGCTAAAATTAGAGGAAATACGGTGGTATATACATTCTCGTTCTTGAGTAAACAGGTCAAATTGGTAGGAGTAAAAATTGTTATCTAAAGAGCTAATGGCGTGATGACATAAATTATGTTGAAGTGAAATAAAGAAAGTTAGCTAGGTATACTGTTGACATTATTGTAGATGTAAGTAAATGACACTTGTATGTATAACATTCTATCGCCAACATGGAAAAAGCATGGTAAATGAAAAAACAATGAAAAAGTTTTCTCTTCTTTTCTCTTCACAATTTATTTTGACAAAACTGAAACCTTTGTATGATTGACAGTGTGAAACTCCTATAATCAAACTGCCTTTGTGTTGTAACGGTAGACAGATAAAAATTTGCACGTTGTTGGTGAAAAGAAATAGCCGGACGAGCTAGGAGCTTGGAAAACAATAGAGTGGACATACTCAGCTCAAGTATTTATATTTATTGTTATTTTGGCCGAAGTGCAATTGAACAAAACCTGACAAAATAACTATTTCGTACCAAGTACGTCTATTATTCTACGAAGAGAGGGATAGTCCACCTTAAGAAGTGTAATGGTTCTATATTATGTAAGAAAACGAAACACCCTGTGAGGTTCCCCTCATGTGTATGCATGTCTTTTCTCTCTCTCTCTCTCTCTCTCTCTCTGGTGTTAGTTTATGTGAAGGGAATGAGAAAGTGAATAGAGAAAGAGAGAATGAAATAATAGGGTGAAGGTAGTATAGACTATACATAGATATCCACTTGGTGTTTTGTGGCGAGTATTCCAATTTCCAATTATGTATATGGTTCTTTATGTAGGAGTAGTAGTAGGAGTACAACTTGTAATAGAGAGAACAATGCGAAAGTACCACCAGCGTGGAGCCGGTGGTTTTAACTTTTGGTAGTAATAGCGGGTAGGTATCAGTATGGCACACACACAGACAGAGTGGTTTGGTGTAGGATTGGATTTTAGATGGACTGTTCTTGGCTAATTTGATCAAAGGCATTGTACTGGACGTGAAAATGGATCTAGAGGAAGTAGAATAGCATAATAATCTATTTGCCTTGTCTCAGGAGCTACGATGTACAACACAGACACTAAGGAAAAGCATTGTGATGTGTTGTGGCTGCTATGGCTCTGTTTAGCTGTCTTCTCAAGTCTCAATGTCTACTATTCACTACTGCCCCTACTAAAGCAAACAACTGCAGTCGAATTCTAAGTGTAGTTCTCTGAAGCATAAATATAAGTAGACAATGCGTAGAACAAGACAAGGCTCTGTGCTAACACAACGCAAGAGCATCCTCCTTTGGTAATGCTAACTGTTCTAAGATATTAGAAACAGAGTAGCAGGAGAACAAGGTGCATAGTAATGCTAGGAGCACACAGAGAGAAAGAGAGATAGTTACGTGTACTGTACGAACACTACGTGCTCACACAACCGTAGCAAATAAATTTATACACAACCAAAATATCAGTGGAGCTAATGCACTAATATTCCGTAGTAAAGGAAAAGAAACGTAAACTGACTGAACTCAAGTCGTAATGCAATGTAAAGGTGTAGAGAATACAAGCGAGAAAGTCTTTTCGAGTGAAAGACTCGTTAAGCCTTCCTTCGAAACGATAAGCAGTCCACTGAACTAAGAGAATCAACTAAAGGTGAACACTGTACTACAACCATCTCTCTTACCCTACTACATACTACATACACGTACCTACTAGCAAAGTGGGCTACACTCCCTACCAGCTACACTAGTCAATATGTGTGCAAAGTGGAACTTTGTACATAGATATACCTACATACAACCATACAACTACACTACACAATCTACATTGTACGTGGATAGACAAGCTGTCTTTATATAAATAGCTACAGTAATGTTTGTTCATATTACTGGAAGCACAGTTGTAGGAGTATGGGAGTAGAACTGTTGTATGTTTTCGTTTGTTGAGATACACATTTACTTGTAGCTTTTCTGATAGCCCTTATTGTCGTAGTAGCATTTGTATACCTAGATGTTTTCGTGTTGTGATGTGATAGATGTAGCATAGGTATACATGCTACCTATATATTTGTAGTATGAGGGAAGAAGGGAGTGAGGGACGTCCGTACATACATACAGATACATATACATACCTTGGAAGGTATAGGGTGGTGTATGTTATCATTGGTACCATGCGAAGCAGCACTCGGAACGATGAATAATTTATTCAGCCCATTTTCGTACAGATCTTGGTAGCTATTTTGATCAATTATGTATAAAGAAGCATATATAGAGAAAAAAGACAGACAGACAGACACGAGTTGGAGGAGAACAGCTCAACTAAGTGTTCTGTGCTGTGAGTTAGTAGACGGGAGAAGTGAAAAGAAAGGTGAAATAGGACGACGACGACGAGTCTGAGATAGAGAGAAGAGGAATGCCTAAGAGGAATGATAGGAGACAGGGAACAAGCTAAGACTTTCTTCGACTTGGAGTCACAGTCACATAGACACATCGTAACTAACAACTCACAACTCTGCACACGCATATGATCTTTAAGTAAGTATAACTTAAGTAACTAAGCAAGCATACAAGAAAATACAGCAAAAAACGACAGAATTTCTTATTCTGTGATCGGATGGTGAGTCGGCTAGGCTTTGAGTTTGAGTTGATTCCTGTCTCTCGTTTGTTGCACCAGTTTCTTAGCTGCTGTACACTTACCTTTACTTCACCTTAGCTTACTTTTCTCTTACGTCTCGTCGCTTTCCTTGTCTGTCAATTTTTTCCTTGTGAGTTGTTTTCGCGCTCATTCACTTCACTCAGATTACACGAGTTAAGTCAAGAAAGTGGAGGAGGGTAGCTACATGGCAAATACCTTCTCTCTGCGTTCTTTACAGCGGATAGCGTTTTTGCAGGTAGTCGTTTGTCGAGACAAGTTGATGTGATGTGATTTCAGATTCGGACTCCGAGTTAGTGTGCAAATTGAATTGAATTGAGTACTTTTTGCAGTCCAGTGTTTTAGTCCTTTATTTGTATGCCTTGTACGATGCTCCATGGATGACATGACTTCACGTCCCGGCCTTTTAAGTGTTTGTATATCCTCACATTCATTCCTCCACTTGACTGCATTAAATCCCGGCATCGTATATGCGAGCAGCGTTCCATTCTCCTATTCTTGCTCTACTCTCATGAGTGCGATGCAGTAGTGTAGTAGTAGTACTCGGCTACAGTGCTACCTAGCAGTAGTGGATGTAGTGGATGTACTCCGAAAGAAGATGTGAAAGCATTCGCAGTGCTATTAGCAGAGCTACTGGTTCAAGTATACTACTCCCATTAGGAAGCAACTCAAACAATAAATACATTATAGTCAAAGTTCCGTGTAGTAAAGTGTATAGCCTCCTTTTCCTAACTATACAGCTTTCCCTAATAACCTTTTATTTACTCTCTCAGTTTAACTACAGATCACAGCCTTTAAGCACTCTCTAAACAATACGATTCATTCCACTCTTTTGATTCTCTCTCTTATTTTCAACCAGGGCCACACAGAATGCTTCGTATAATATGTGCCATTCCCTTCTCTCTTCCAGGTTGCTCCAGTTAGTCTTTTTACTACTTTGCCCATTGCCTCTACTACACAATGTCATTCTGTTTCCACTTTCACCCTTCATTAACTTAAATTACTCTTCCATTGTTTGTCCGTCATTATTCCTTTACGCAGTTAAGCGGGGAAACAACCAGTCTCATTATTGATACTCTCGGCCTACCTTTCAATCTAAACTTTTCCAGCGTCTTTGGCCATGCATCGGAAATGTATATATGCCCCAAGTACCTTTGAAGTGGAGTAAGTGTATGTTCACAGACATGTAGTATCTGCAGATAAGTAATCAAACCGTTTAGTTATCATTTGTGATGTGTTTTCACGTAATGAATACAAGTCGCTTACAAATACTGGCTTTCCTGTCAGGACTGAGAGTGGATTTCACTAAAGGGTAAAGCAGGATAGGAATTCGTTGACTACTCCTCAAAAGTCAAAAAAACGATAAATCCGCCTACAAACAGCTTTAGAATAGCTTTCTTGTGAAGCATTTCTTGAGCTATTACGGATTTTCGATTGTTATTGATGCGTCTCCCATGGGACTTGTACAATCCAATCCAATCTAATAGTACTTCCATAAAGTTAAACATTTTGTATGACACAGGATAAGAAAACAAATCAATTTAATATCAATTCTGTACGTACACAGAGTTACGCTAATCTGAGTAGAAACTCTTTTTGCTGAAGACCCAATAAATATTCAGCTTCAGCCAGTCGGGTCTTTATGTGTAAAGTTGACTTGACTCGCCTTCACTTGCGTTTTACCTTATTTATTATGAATGTGTAAACTTAGTTTGTAAGAAATTGTTCCTCTGCTTTAACTCATGTCTCTTCCCTTATATACAATGTAATTTGCCCTGAATACTTTCTTTCAGTTACATATGCAGTCAAGCACAGCAAACCCACTTAACATCCCCTCCTGTACACATATTACTTTATATACAAGACTGAGTGCGGCTATATATTCCAATCCTTTCTGCAAGTCTAAGTCCAAATGTACATTTATGCCTTGTGAAGAGTATCTCCATAAAACTGCGCTCTCTTAAAAAATACATAACTTATAGTTACTAGTCAATCTCAAAACTTTTTCTTACAGTTTTCACGAAAGTTAGTCTGTTTAAATCGCTTTACGTTTATTCGCAAAGAAAAGTTGAATTATTACCAGTCCTATGAATCTGCTAATGAAACCACTTGTACATATTTGGAATTACTCTTTCCATTCTGCTATACATATTATTTCCGTGCGTTTAATGAAAACGTGATATATGGGAAATCAAGCATGGCACGAACTAATTAGAAGCACTGACTTATTAATTATTTAAACATCCTTGACGAATATATCTTTCATTTCATTAAATAAATCAATAATTCTCGCTAACTTTCTTAAGAATTCTGTTTGACTGAGAGAAAGACTACCTACTGTTAGCTTGTGCACACTAGAAATATATGAAAGCAAACTATCATTTGTGACTTAAGTAAGAATGATAATATTATGGAGATAGGAGTCTGCATTTTCCCTCTTTGCCAATTTATTCGTGAATATTTGATTAATAGTATGATGCACTTTATGTCGAGAATAAAATGTGACATCACATCGTGGACATCAAAAGGAAAGCATGGCGGGAGGCTTTCTTCACATTACTAATGATATTCCTTGATAGGAAAGGAACAGGAGCCAGACTCAGAGCAACACACTAACTTATGCAAACACAATCATATGCCCATCTAGTAGTACACGTAGGTTATTTCATAATAAATGCTTACATATATACTACTAACGTTTACAAATTGTAAAGCAGCAAATGTCCACATCCCCAACTATCCACATACTACTAAATATAAATTATACTGTAAAGGCAATGACATCCAGCCTACTGTACCTACATACCTAAGAATGTTGTTATACATAAATACCTAGTTACTGTAAATACAAACTGCCAGGGAAGGAGCAATGCTTATGGGAGACGCATTTAAAAAATGAGTCATGTCACTGTCGTCAGATATTAATGAAATGTTTCGGATTTGTCCATAGAATGGAGAAACTACGGATTCTGTAGCACGGACAGTGTACCAGTGTACAGGTAGTGTAAGTAATAATGGGAGCACACACGTTACTATAGCTGAGAACGGAGCAAATAAAGTGTGTCCAATCCAAGCCAAGTCGCCTACATATATCAATACATGAGGCAACACACGTTTGCTCCACTATACAAACAATCTATCTATTATTCGTTGCGTACAGTATTAGTGCATGTTGTTGTAAAAGACGACGGCGACAGTAAATCCATTTGTAGTACCAGTAGTAATGGTAGAGTAGAAGAGGAATTCGAACTTGAATTCTCCGTGCATAGTCAGGCAAGAAGAATAAGAAGGTGAAAAGGAGAAACTCTGCCTTTTGTGGAGAGACAGTGTGGACGTAAAGGTAAGGTGAGTGAATGAATGAGTGAGTGAGGCAAAGCAAAGGTAGGACATAGACAGGAGGAATAGCTAAAAGAGTAAGAAAAGCAAGGAAAGTAAAGGTCTGATGAGGAGACATGCCACGCCAGACCAGGAAAAGAAGGGTGATGTTTTTGGTGTGAACAAATGTTGATTCTCACGGTGCTATGCCTTCTATTCATGATCATGATTCACTTGTACTCCACCACTATACTCAACTAACTGCTACGTACGTACGCAGCTTTCCTATTCATATCTACATACATGCACTAGTTATACGACAAAAACGACTACGAAACGACTACTTGGGAATATGTGGACGTTATTTCACTGTGCATGTCTATCCTGCAGTGGTGTACATGTAGACGTATGTAGAAACACTAGCTAGTAGGAATATCTGAGAAAGAAAACTATCATCTATCTTTCTATCTACTTTCCCTAGCCAAAAGACGCTACAGGAGAAAATAGACTACAGACAGAAAGAAAATGCCTGTCTTGTATTGTCTGAATGGAACAGACATAACAACGGAACCATCCACACTCTCACTACAACATATCTACACAGAAGCTTTAACTCAGAAGCTTGGATGAGTCTAATCTAGCAACAGAATGGATAGATCAAACTCCATTCATACTGAACAGAGTCAATGTTAGAATGCAAATTCGGTTTCAGTTTACTTCAACTCATAAGTTTCTTCACGAAATGGGCTACAGAATGGATCGGGGCGATACGAAGAAAACCAACCAAGCCAAGCAATAGCAACACACACAGGACACACACTTTTTATATATCTACATAGTTATATTAAAACAAGCACTTGCTTGTATTGTACTGGAAACTGAGCTAGAAACAAGAAACACTAGAAGTATTGTGCTGGAGGATGTGCGGCTATATCTGTATGTACTGCTAGAACTAGATGAAGGGTTTCCAGTGTGCAGTGTGTATTTGTATTGCTGTCTGCCTTCTGTTCTTTCTGACTCTCCAGTTTTAGCAGCGAAAAACTACATTGCAGTTGTTATTTGTTATAAAAGAGACTATAATGTCTTGATAGTTCCCCAGTCAGCAGACAACCTACATGCTAAAAAAATCGAATGGGAATACTATATATAATAGTCACTATGTATGTAACGTAATATTAGGCAGCATGCAATAGAACACAGTGTAATATTTGCAGGTATAGTATTCGTTGGGAGGTACGTATCTGAATGTGCTAGGAGTGCTTTCTATTATCTTATGACTACAGTTTCAGTTGAAATTTCATGAGAGTTTCTAAAGTGTACATATTATTCGTTTATATAGTAGCTATAGGTTGTAGAACTATGGACAAGGTTGAAAGAGGGAGGGTAGTAGAAGTACTCCATAAGAACAAGTGGAAGAATGGTAAGGAGAATGGCTTACATAAATAGTAGGCACAATATTCATGCATATGAATGTAACATTTGAGTGAGGTTTTCCTACCATAGTACTCAGTTGACTGCTAAAGTACTCTGGTAATGGTTGGCAATATGTACGGATGAGTGTGTGTGGGGGGTGTACATTGTATCTCTGTGTGTACCAAGAGTATTTCTGTAACAAATGTTTAGCCCATAGCAATAGTTATTCCACATAATATTATAGTTTCATTAATGAACTGGCTTACATATACACAAACAATGGAAGAGAGTGAATATGAGCATATAGGACGAAATGTTTAAATATATTTTCCCCAGCGCTTTTCCCCATTGCCCCAAACTCACATTTGTTTTAACGGTGTTCTAAATTGGAAATGAAGGTAATGTCGAATTGGTTTTATTATTAAACAAAGGATTATAAATTGAAGTCAGAATAAATATGCCCTGGTGGAAAAACTAAGGAAGTTTTCCAAAAATAATCTGCTCAGACTGTCAGCTAAATCTGCTTAGCTAAAAGTCTTGCCAAAGACTCAAGAGCTTTCTTTGTTTCTTATGAAGAAAAAGAAAATTTTCACTGTTGAAAGGTGAAAGTGGAAAAAAGAATAACAAGTGTAGTAGCATTATTATTATTTGTCAGAAGGAACGAGAGAAGAAAGATCGATCTGCTGTTTGTTTCCAAGAATTGTTGTTTAAAAAAGAAATAATATGTTCATGCTACATGACATGTCCCTTCACTTCGTCTTCTTCTGCTCATGCATGCTCCAAACAGGACACCGTATTATAAAGACACTTACATTTGTGCATAATATCCATATCAAATAGAATGGGATCCACAACCATACATTATATGAATATGAGTGCATACTAACACAGGTTTATGAAATGAAGCTTTAACGTCAAATATACATGCAGATATTATAGTCTCATTGTATGTAATGTAATACTTGCCTTGTTATGTAGTGCTCCATACACATACTCTAATAGTATTCGAATAATAATGATATGGAAACTTGGGAGTATATACAGCTCCGGCTGAGTAGCTATTGCTCCTGCACTGTGTGTAGTGATGCTGGAGGTGTCCCCAGGCTTGCTCTCAATATTATTAGCAATGTTTCATATATTATGTTGTTATGTGTGCATGAAAGTAATAATTATTCAAAAAATAATTGCCCATAAAAGAA
Organism: Pogonognathellus longicornis; assembly: GCA_034694085.1. Taxonomy (NCBI): domain Eukaryota; kingdom Metazoa; phylum Arthropoda; class Collembola; order Entomobryomorpha; family Tomoceridae; genus Pogonognathellus; species Pogonognathellus longicornis. The sequence continues at coordinate 33,638 of JAQFYB010000068.1, forward strand.
GACCAGAGAATTTCTATGGAAATGTGATGATGACGGGGGACTAGGGACCTTTCTCCAGGCTTTTGTCTTTCCGTACCTACTCTTTCCTCGTGCACTGTTCCAGTTCTTCTAATGCCACTGTATACACAGTACTACTCTTCTCCACAGCTTCCAGTTTTACTCACTTTCTCTAGAAACATTTTTCCGTTGTTCTTAGCTGTGGCTGTCGTGGTGTACTTTGCTAGTAATTCCAAAAAGAAATCCTTCCTCTTTTCTCGCAAGTCTCATCTCGAGTGGGTGAATCTGCACGTATGTACTATGTACACTATGCAACATGGAGATACGAGCTGTGTTCTGTGTGTAACAATGTGCAGTGTGTTCTACAGTGATATAATAATAATTGTTATTGCTCACCCTCCTCGTTTATATACACTCTTCTATGTACTACTACCTCGGAGTGCTAGTACCTAGGTACTCCGCTCACAGCACCAGTTCACTTTAAAAGTAACTAGTCTCCTAGTCTCTTGTGGAGATATATTATCTCAAGACATTCTGATGTGGTTTCCCCTCTTGTAGTATTTATAAGACTGAAAATGTGAAAAACTGTTTCGTACGTTAATCGTTATTATCTGCCCTATCCTATCAACTCAGCATCTTTAAAAAAATAATGTGCATAGTGGAATAAGTGTACTGCATTGCTTCATATCGCTAAAATGGTTTATGGGTAGAGTGGATACCTATGTATGTGAATTCCTACCTATAAGTAGTATCTGTATATGTAATACAATGTATATACTATAAGTACGCATTACAGTAGTAGTGATGCATTTACAGATTTACAGCCCAGTGTAGAACAATGGACGAAGGTAAATGCGTTACAGACTCTATACTCCCACACAGCAAAGTTAGTGGTAAGATGGAAATTACATGAGAGCTCTTTTGGGACAATGCTTCAGAATTGGAGTCTGACGGAAGGTGAGGTGCAATAAGAGATCGGAAGACAGATACCCGAGCTCGTCTCTGACTGAATAAAATAGGAAGGAGGAATTCGAGTTATTTTAGCGAGGGAAATGGGTTCTTTATAGTGGAAATAGAGGGATGGGAGAATAAGACTCTTAATATAGTAAACTACTTATTAGCCATCTTGCAGCTTAAACTAGTCCTGTGTGAGAACTGTGTAGGAGTCAAAGCGTGCTAATCCGGTGAAGTTGGCTAAATTCTGTCATTAGACGATGGATTAATGATCACATTTGGAAAGGAAGAACGTGGTTAGCTTCCCCATTATTCACATTCGCTCTAGCTGACTGAAATTGTGGATTGTGAATCAAAAGCATGAGAGGAATATAGTTCGGCAAAGTGAGCATAGTCATTGGGGACTTGAGGGAGAGAGAAAGAGAGAAGTTCTACAACTGCAATACTGCAACTACTAAATGTTAAAGTGGAGGTATGTCCTTTATATTCATCAACTAGAGTTCCGCAACTGCCTACCTACCATAATATAGCCCACTTCCACAAGAACAGGGAGGGTTGCGTAGTGTAGGAGTTGGTATTAAGTCGAACTCTGCTGTAGATGGAATATTCACAAGGTGAGCTGTCTGCCTTGAGTACACGGAGCAGGAGAAGTAGCAGTCAGATGAGAGCACAGTCGAAAACATTGCATTGTATTGCAGCCAGAACACTTTCCCGCATAATTTCACATCCTGCCTCTTCTCCTACCTAACAACTGGAGAAGGTCTTTAGAGTTGCCTACTATTACTATTGCCACACATATAGCCACAATCGAAAAGCAACTCGGGTTGAATTTCCCCTTTCCATTCATTGCTTCTCAGTGTGTTATTCGTGAAGAGAAATAAAATGATGTGTAAAGGAAGGTGGCATCCAAAATGAACATGAAGAGAGAATAATGCTATTTCACGATTCTAAATGAGGAAATGAAATGAAAAATGTCAAAAGTTTTTGTCTCCTCTTCAAAATACTTTAACATGTGCAAACAAGCTGTTAATTAAGTTTGGGACGACATGTAAATCACGAGTAATGAGATTCTCTCTCCCTTTCGCGGTTTCTCTCCTTCCCACCAATGTATTTTGCATAATAAAGCCGTATTATTGGTATACGTAATAGTGTGTGCCTATATTCTACTCCTATGTATGCATACCTCAGTCGTTGGGCTTGACGGGTAAATTTCCCACTCGTCTCTCTGCAACAAATATTAGTAGCTAGCATCCACATGCTTGTGTATAGAGAAAGGCCTAGAAAATAGCGGGTAACAGTTAGGTGGTGGTTAGGTGTGCTGTCATTGTGTACAGCAGGAGTACATTGGAACATCCTATTACCTTTCCAAGTCATGCATGCAGTGTTTTACACAAAACGAGACACCGCTTTGCTTAAATACATTTTCTATCTTCTGTTTCTGTAGGGATTCCCTGCCCTTCATCCGCCAAGATAATAATTATTCAAGACTTACCTTCGCCTACTGGTGAAATAATGAGTTCTACCACAGCCCCATTCATCCAGGAGACGAAACCGGGAGAAAGTCACAGAGAGACAGGCATTAGATGAGAATGAGACTGTGACGACCGAATCCTCTCCAGCAAGTCAAACCCAACCAGTCAAATTCCACTAACAATAGAGTCGGTGGTTGTTTGCCTAAATTGGGAAAACGGATGAGTGCCTTTATACAATAAGTAATTGGGCAATTGACCTGCCATGGAAAACCAAAAAGAAAGGTCAGTCGAGAAAACAGGAGGCGGGAAAGGTTAGAAACAAAGTGAATTCATTCATTCATTGTCTTCTTGTACAACTTGCTGTTTCCTCTCTCCAGATTTTTCTCCCGTCTCTATACAATCCTCCTCAATAGTTCCTTGTATTGCTGGAGCGTAGTTTTCAGTTATGTCTGCTGCTTGGTGGTATATGGGAAATAATACAGATATTGGATTGTGTGAGTTGTTGGGATTGGATTTTCGGATTGCCTCAATTGAATTGGAATTGGTTTGGTGGACCTTGTTCTCGTCTTGAGTGTGTTCTGCTCAAATTTCACAAATTAATACCATAATTCACAGACCATTTGTGGTTTTGTGGTTGACTCGTCTGTCTGCCCTATGGTCAGTTTGTTAACCTCAGCATTAACCTTTTTCACTCCAATTTGAGACGAACACAATATAGGCGTTGCTTCTTTTGTTGCTTGTTCATTCTTTTGTGTATGGGCGAGCCATGGGCTAACCGAATAGACTTACCTTGCCTTGCAGTTTTGTTCTTCCATTATGCATTGCTGGTGAGTCTTTTCTCCAGCCTGCCAGGTTGCTGTTGCTGGTGGAAGCAAAATGTAGACACTGCGAAGGCATCTACCACTTAATTTCATTTTTTCAACGTGCTCATTCCATCCGCTGCTCTCCGTGAATGTACGGTCATTATTATACTGCTTTTAGTGAAAAGAGCAATTGCCACAGTTTTGCTTTAGCTACCAAAGTCATTAAGTGTGTCGACATTTTCAAGTCTATTTGCTGTCTACGCTCCTGCTTAAGGTTGCTATTTGTGGAGAAGAGGAAAGAGAAAATTGTTCTAACTCGAGTTGTCGGGAAGAGTCGTAATTCAAATGGTGATAGTGGAAAAGCCAAAAATCAAAGGTGTAAATGAATGAAATTCTATTACTTATAATAACTTTCTAACTCGCTAGTCACTCCTTTGCATCTTGAGTAGGAAATGGAAACACTCAAATTCAACTTGGAACATCACAGAAAATCTCATTTTATCACTCTCATTAATTTTCGCTTTCCATTCCAACCTTTCGCACAACGCAGTCAACCAACAAAACTCGACTTGATTTACGCATAGAAAAACTCAGAGGAAAGCTATGAAATATTCAAAAACCGGATCTTCCAATTCAAAACTTTCTAAAGTGTTTTCGCAGTCACTAGGCAAGGAAGGTAATTATGTTCGTTCGGCGGATATTTACCTTGTCTTGTCAAATTAAGTAAGTCAAAGGGAAATTCTCTAGTTGATGATGCAAATATTTCAAAATGTGAAATCTATTACATTACACGTACCACACAGTCATAATTCATTTTTACAACTACCAGACACGTACCCTACTTACCTTCAATTTATAATCATTTTCCTATACTATAGAACGACTGAGATTTCAGCAGGGTTGATACAAGCAATCTTAAACAGATTTTGTAGGTACATATTCGAAAAGTAAGTATGTTTGGGAACAAAACAATAAGTATGACTAAAATTCAGTGTTAATTTAGCCATTCTACAGTAATGCTTTTAATGCGTAATAGTGAAATGCTAATTTGTTAAGACCTAATGACCATAATGGTTTTATTCTAACTGCCTCTCTACCGTAAATCAATGGAAAGATCACCATTTAATTAATTTCATTTCTCATTTTTGTACATCTTGAGCTGTTAATTGATAATAGTCATAATTTATCTTGTATGTACTACAGATATGTATGTAGTATGTATACGGTAAACTACTCAAATATTATCAACAGACAACAGACATTACTATTATATTGGTAAAAACATTGGGCATTTTTATTTCATAACTGGATAGGCATTACTGATATGATTTCCATATCAAATCAGTGAAAATGTACTACAAGGAAGCAAAAAAGATGTTTCTGTTTGTACCCTCAATATTCAGTTTAATGTTCCACGTTTTTGTTCTCATTCGGGTATTGAATATGTTTTGAAAAGCAGATTTCCCCTAGATTGCAATATCTACTCTCCTTGAAATAAGCAATACAAAGCAGACAATTTTAAGAAAGCAAGGTCAAAATTTAAGTAGCGTCTGAAGACTGGTTTCAATATTTAGGTGTATTTTATTGCAGTGTGCTCAAGTGGGAGGAATGGTATATAGTACGTATATAACTAAAATCAAATCCTTTTGATTTGCCACAAGGATGATGGTGAAATTGTGTACAGGCTCTGTGAAAAGATAGAAGTGGAGAAGTGAAGAGAAGGAGAGGAAACTACTTGTTCAGTTTACTTTCTGCGTCTGCTAGTAGTCAAGAGATAGATGAAGGAACTTCAAGGCAAACTCTGAGCAGACCAGTGGAATTATGTTGAATGCTGAGTTTCACATGGGCTTAACACACATACAGATTCAACTAAAGGATAGAGAGATTTGCAGCGTAGCCTCTTTGTACTTAAAACGACATTAGATGATAAGGCTATGGGGATGAGGAGAAATTCAAATACTAATTCTGTGTATTTTTCTTATAAATTAGTACAGAAAGTGGATTTATATAATACTCACTTTAGCACACAGACTGAGATTTACGTATATGTAGTAGGTGATAGAATTGAATGAGAATGACTCGTATCCCGTGGATGTATTCATCTTTTCTCATAGCTCCAAAATCAATCGACTCTTGAAAATCCTTTTCATCGACTCCACTCTTTCAACATACTTTCCCCCTCTCTCTCTCTCACTCTCTGCTGGACTGATCCCATCTTTCCATTTCAGGGATCTCACAGTGTGACACATATTTTATAACTGAGCGACGAGCTATTTATGCTGCAATTTAAGTACCCACTTCTCAGATATGAAGATGAACTATGAACTATTGATAGAGATTGTATTGTCAGTGTCTCTATGCGGCAGCGTGGAATGTAAGTACATGTAAGTACATGGAACGAAAGCTAGGCACGAAATGTATGACATCCAAGTCTACAATATTCAGGGCATGGAAAGGAGATGAGGTAATACATCTGAAATGGAGATAGTGCCGCAGACATTGACTTGACTCGACTATAGCAAAGCATGGAGCCAGTGTAGTCCAAGGGACAGCGAGGAAAAAGTCAAATCGGAAGGAAAGTCGACGCAGCAGAGTGGAAGTAAAGGCATTGCATGCCACATTCAACTTACAATATCAAATGATATCATTTCCCATCTTCAGCTCTCGACTGTCCTCACTATAACTATCCAATGGATTTCTCCTAGGCATAATATCGCGGTGGTGATGGTAGCGGGTTGGTTTGGTAGTAGCTTACATTATGTACACTCTACACTCTGTATATTGTACATACTTCTTGTGTCGGTAGTGGGAGTAGTACTGCCAGCAGTAGTGGGAGTAAGTAGTGTTCTTAGAACCAACTTGCTTTTTTTCTCTCTCTTTCTATCTCTATGTTGTATGTACATCAATGGTGTAGTAGTTGTTGTAGTGTACATTTTTGAAAGAGCTCGTTCTGACTGTATGTGTCTGATGTGCATGGTGCTGAAACTTATCTTTTATAAATATATTGAGGTCGTTCAGATCTCATGGATTTTGAAAAAGAAATCCGGAAAAAGGTATCATCTCCAAAAGACTCGAGGATCGGTTCACCGTTCCGTATCAAGGAGAATGCATGTTGGAAGAAATAGTAGATAGATACCAGGAAGAGACTGGATGGAATAGAAATAGTCTTCAGGAACCTGTGATGTTTCCAGTGTCGGAGTTGGAGGTGGAAGGAGTGCTGTTGGTGGTGGTGGTAGAAGTAGTAGTGTGGTCTCAGTACTACCAGTCTCGTGTCATCTCGATTTCCTATCCTTTGGTTTCCATTTCACCGATGATGATGCAATGTATTTTCTAGCTTTGAGGTATGCGAGGCAATAGGAAGAGTGAGTGAGCTGTGAGCAAGTAGCGTAGCATTAGCAGTAGCTTGGTGTTAGATTTCTTTCGTTTAGTTACAGTTTCTATTCTCGTCTTTATGGATGTGTGTATGGATTTGGTAGGGCCAGAATAAGAGAAAGCAAAAGAGGGGAGGCAAGAGACGCACAATTTTCTAGTGTTTGCATACTGTACATGTACAATGGGTTATGGATTTGCATGAGTTGCTGATAATACTGTAGTTTTAGGCGAAATATCGCTAATACTGATACTCCGAGTACTACAACTACTTTTATACCATACTTTCTGGTTCGGGTTGACTTGACTCAACTGGATGGAGGTTGCTTGGTTTTCTTGCCTCGTCTTGTGCAATGGTTTCGTTTCTGGTGTATTGAACTCTTTACGCTACAATATTATAGTATTGCATGAGAATCATCACCAAGAAGTGAAACAGTAACTACTATAATGTAAGTGGGGAGAAGGCGCACCGTCATATCATCACATCTCCGGCTAACCAATTTTTCGCTCGAGAAAATTGTTCTTAAAATGAAATTTTTGTCTTGCAAAAGCCAAAGATGGTATGTTTAAAGCGAGGCTTGTTACTCCACTCACTCACCCACTCAGCTTCTCAGTATGTATCATCTGGAGACTATTCTCACATAAGATGTACACATACATATATGCTCAATAGCCAGTAATACATACACACACATGTAGTCTGTAGAGAGACGAAGTGAGAGAGAACATCGTAGAATCATCACATCAGTAAAGTGGGTTGAGCTGTAGAAACATACATAGCCTGGTGCTACACGAGAGCAGTACAATTTCCTTCCTTTAATGCGTCCATTGCATAGTAGTGAAGTTGAAAGTCTTGCAACTAACCAAGCGAAGAAGGATGATATAAGAACAGAGGCAGTGTGCCATACAGTTATAATATAAGCTCTTATCATCACTATCATCATGATCATCACCATCATTCCTGACATTGTTCGCCCTGGAAATCATTATTTGCTTGTCCCTTTTCCTATGTTCTTCTATAATATAAATATATTCGCCAAGACCGACAATACACCACTCACACCGTAATAGAAATGGTGGGTAGAACCCTCAAAATAATATCAACTTACTTACTATTAGACACCACTACATAAAAACACACACCACCAATGCAAGGCAGCCGCTACTAACGACACACAGGCATCAAAGTACGTCGCTCTATTGTCTATATATAAATATTGCATACGCACGGACCTCCTTTAATTCCAAGTACTGTCATGGATAAACTATATTTACACTATCTTGGAATATCTTAACGCGTCTTTTGCGTGAGCGAATCTCATCCGTGCCGGAGTGCCGACTCTTCACTCATATTCACTCACTTTCACTCGTGTCTAATCAACTCAGTAACTAACTCCCTCGCACTCACCTCACCACCCTCATACCTTTCTCTATACTCTAAACCCCACTGCCTAGCACACTTACCACTTTTTTAAACCATAACAGCCAATCAACCTGATTTCATATCAAGAGTGAATACGCAAAACAAACATGCCGACTAAAACTCATTCAGCTCCAACTTACACTTAGACTAATAATCAAATGATTCAGCCGAGTAATAATCATTCTTACTAGAAATAACATTCCCATCTAAAGATTTAAGAAAATAAAACTAATTTGGTATTATTAAAATCATTTGCGACTTATTTTCCTTATTTCAATCCAGGTGTAAAAAAGCTGTGATGTATTATATACTTGACTCAAATGAAACAAAACAAAAAAGCTTTGTGAATTAGAAGACTTGAGAAAATAACACTTGAGGAAATTGCATTAAATGTTTCACCTTAATATACAATCATGTTTGAAGTACAATTCCCTTTATTGCTCAAAATTGCGAAAACAAATTAATTTCTTTCTTTACAATGCTACTTTTACTACAATGCTAAGAACTAACAACGCTAAGCTTTGGAAAGAAAATTAAATTATCTATTACACGTAGTTTTTGTAATTGGGGTTGGTTTGGTATTGTATAAATATGTAACCTGGAGTATGAAACATGAAATGAAAAGATTAAGTATAACTTAACTACACTTACTACACTAACAATTTGATATAAGTAGTTTTATAATTTAATTACGACTTGCTATGTCATATGATTTGGTTTTTATCGTCCTAGTACAATTAGTTGACTATACCGAAAGTGGTACAGCGTAAGTATCAAAATGCGACTTACATAATAGTAGTGTTACTCTAAGTATTATTATTATTGATTATCTAAATTGCCTTGAGATTATCTTCTAGCACACAATATTCTGTGGGTTTATGTTATAATAATGTTATTATGATTATACATTGTGTAATATGTATTTGTGGTAAGGCACTCAGGGACCAGAAGAAATCTCACCATTTTTGATGTGAATGTTCCTTTGTTTTGCTGTTTCCGAATTGTATCTTGCATATTATAGAACTGATGGTTGAAACGTTGAGACTTGTACGAAGTGGAGTCACACAGTTGACTATTCTCAGTGCTGTAACAACAACGACTATGTCTATAGATAGAAGAACACTAGTACAAACACTGCTTAATTAATACTTTCATCTTGGCTGAGGATAGTAATTAGGCATTGTACTTGAACCACGCTGCTGTACCAGAAGAGTACGTACAATATTAATCCTTTTACACTTAAACAGTTCGTAGTAGTAGTAAAACTTTGCAATTTTAGCTCAGTTCTACAATTATACAATTTTACAGTTGTACCCTACAAACTCTGAGTATCCTACATACACGTATACTGTAAGTACAGTTGTTACACTACAACAACTAAAGTAAAGCTGAAAGTAAAAGTAGGTACATGAATCTGTAGATGCTACATACATACTTATTAGAATTAGCAACAGTAATAGTGAGAGAGACTACTGAGAACTACATCTCCCACACAGCTCTCTCTTTTTATATTTATTGTTACTGTCTTTAGAATTGCTTAACTGTGTGTTTTGAGAACAGTACAAAAAGAAATGACAATAGACATGCAGTTGTGTGTATTGTATGTGTGTGTATCAAAGTTGGTACTAGAAAGTTTTGTGTGTAGTGCTACACATTGACAAAGGAAAAGGATAATATGACTCACTGGGTTTATTAGTAATTCTGGTGAGCAACTATGGAGGCCGATGCCACACGGCTTGAAAGCATCGTAGTACCTACAGACTGGATACTATACGTACAATCTAGTATTCGATGTTCACAATTAGACGCGATGTCGTTAAGCGTGAGATAGTTTAGGAAAAGAATCAATGTCCGTCGTGTCGGAGTAGAAATACGTCAGTCTGTCTTTCTGTCGGTGTCTATTCAGTATATATAGAGTAGTGTAGTTTGTGTATGTGCGTAGGAAGTCTCAAGGTGCTCTGGCTGAGGTGTACAAGATATATAATATTGTGTTTACTATGTTGTTTGCTTACGTACGTACGAATGTCGTTGTTTGTTGTTGTTGGAAAGTGTAGTATAAAGTTTGCCCTGTGTAGATGTGGATGGATGGTTTATCTGGCGGTTGGGTGGATCTCGTATATATTTTATACTAGCTGATGTATCTGTGGCAGAAGCAGAAACAACAGGAGGAGTACAAGGAGCTGTCGCAGAGGATTTCGTATTGAGGTCTCACCGACACAAATTCAAGAATAGACGAGAGAAAGCGAGAAAAGGGAGCTCAGCGGGTCCAACTGGTCGTAAACAAGGAAATAGTAGTCCATAGTCCATAGAAATCGAAGAGAGATAAAGATAGACAAAGAAAAAGAAGATGGAAGGAAAGTGAGAGAGGATGGATGAGAGAAAATGTATCGATCGCACAAAATTTAATTGTTGCTTTCTCTCAAAGCGTTTCAACTACTACAAGGTGGGGTGTAGTGTTATTAGCTAGTCCGTTCCGAGCTTGTTTTTTGGTTTACAGGAAAAGTAACGGGTGTAGCGTTTTTGGGGCGAAGCGGATGTTGCAGTTGGGTTTTGTGAGTCCGGTGCAACTGTGTCACTACTTCTAGCGTTGTTTCGTCCGTCCGTTGTGTGTATCTGTGAGTAGCACCTACTGCGTGCAAATATATATGTATGTCGTACGTGTAAAAGTGTAGCTACTCCATGGAGGAGTGGCAATATTGAATATGAGTCCGTTCCTTCGTAACAGTTCAACGTTCCAGCAGCAGGAAAGCCCAGTTTGGTTTGGTGCATCATCATCATGTATGGGAGATCCTTCATGCTGCTCATAAGAGCACACTTTGCTCACTCCCTTGTCTCTACATTACACTGATAATGGAAGCCATAAATTGATATGTAATGAGGTTTTTTCCGCATATAAAAACCGATTCTGTTCAGATCTCGGGATCCCCTAGAGGGAATCCAAATCAGAAATCAATGAACAGAGTCTTGTCTTGTCTTGTAGTATGTGTATGTAGTAGTACGGTAAGTGTAAGTCAACTATTATCTAGTGTATTACCTGCTCTATATTATACTAAGGTCCTGCTCCACTATCAACTAGACTAGTCTTGTACTAGTGTAAGACTCGCATTTATAGTATAGGTAGGTAAAAGATAGCAGAAGAGATTCTACCACAAACACACACACCCAGACCGTCGTATCTACAAGATTGCAGACACCTATAACTATACCTACAAGTACTAGATAGATTCTTTGTAAAAATTTTGTTGGGGCACCTTCAGTCTCTAGTAGTCCCCCGTGAACAAGTTACATAATACAAACTAGTGTACACAGATATAACCACAAGTACATCAAGTACACTCAAGTGTTTCTAACTTTCACATCCGCATCCAATCTTTTCTCCTGACTCCTTTTTTCTTGCCTTGTCGCTCGGAAGTACCTAAATATAAACAAGTTTGGCTCACACAGAGAAAAGGAGTCTGGTGTTTGTAGGTATAAAGTCTCCGTCGTCAGCGGCTTTTGGTTGGACAACAGAGTCGAATAAGAAGGAATGATGCGACGCTTTGTTTTGTCACGTTGTGTCTCCGATGCGCTGCTCTTGATTTACACGAGCTACAGTCTACACGGTTGTTACACTACTAAACTAATTGGAAATAGCTTTATAATAACTGGAATACAGTCTACTATACTACGGGTACTACGGTTCTATCGTATAGGACACTGTCAAACTTGTTTGTTCACCTGGACTTGTAAATAAAGATAAATATAGTTGTATAGTAGGAACTTTGTGTTTAAGTGGAGCTACATACTTCATTTTACATTTACATTGATATAAGTATATGGTATACCATAGCATTATGTTAATCCTATTTTATTTCCTAAGTACAAGTATAATGTTGTATATATATTGTAGGAGAGACATATCACTAAACGAGCTCTCCCTCTCTGTTCCGTCCTTTGTTTTGTGTATCAGTATTTTCAGTATTATTATATCCTTAGACATTGTCACATCAGTAGAAAGAACATACATATAACAATATATTACATGTGAATTGTAAAATTGACACTGGAGAGTTGAAACGGGTATATAAGAGTTTGTTCCTGGTATTGGCTACACGTAACTGTGCCCAAGTACAAGTGACCTGGCTATAAAGTAAAGAGCACTTAAAATGGATAAGAGGGAGATGTGTGGGTATTTATATTGATGGAGTGCAGAAGCTGGGCTAAGGGCACTAGCATGACACATCACATCCGAGTACAGCTCAATTAGTGGAATGATCTTCCCTTTGGAGTCCGTACAGCTTGGACTTCGAATTGACTCGTACATTGAGTGCACCAAAGGGATATTGTCCGTCGAGTGTGATTGAAAACTTTCGCGGAGCCACCGACGAAGCCATGCTCCAATCCAGACTAGATCACAGTCACAGATCCACTCGTTCCCGTCCAAGATTAGGCCACCTTTATGATACACATCCATTCTCTTATTACTTACATATACACTGTCTACCCACACTCCCTCTCCGACCCACTCAAATACACATCCCGGCTATTACCCACTAGTAATGCTATCCCACATGCTACATATATGTACTTTAGTGTATATCACTCTCTTATCAAATTTAGTTAAGCCAAACTAGAACACACATTCTCTCTTCCTCCTCTCAAAAGACGAATAGAGAGAGTTCCAAAGTTGAAAGTAAATTTTCTACTAGTCACCTCACCGCAACGAAACTGAACTACCTATTGGCTACTTTGTTATGTGCTGATACTTACACAAGACTTGACTTTCACTTTACTCACTCCTTTTCTATAGCCTTCTCCGGGTAATAACCAACAGAGCAGGAATTATACTGATACTTTCGCAATGTCTTATACATACACTTTCCTCCTTTCCTCCTTTCCTACACATATACATGACTTCACTTTACCTTCTTCATTACTTTCCAGCTCCCAAACTTACTTTTACTTTTAGTTACATCACACGAGTCTCAACTCAAGCTCTGTGGTCTCTGGTCTGTCTGCTCTTCTCAACGCTTTTATCTCCTTTCTGTTTAGGTACTCTTACACTTCTCAATTCAACCCTCTTTCCGACTTGCCCATCCAGTCAACTCTTACATGCATTCAAAACTAACCGAATCCTGAATCAGGTCGTGCAAAACTTCAATCTCTTACTTTACCATTATGCAACCACCTACTTACTTTCCTCCTATAGATACATCTGATCCTTCACCATTCCCTTCAATTCACAACGTAGCTTCCTATTCATGAACTAAAATAAAAATGAAAAACTATCTAGTACATTCTTGTTTCATGAAGAATAAGTAGGTATACTTGGATGTTTATTACATTTCTTTGCAATTAAACTAGTACCTATACCAAACTTGTTAAAAAATGTTGCAGATGAAAAAATTTAAAAAGTTTAATTAGTAGGTTGTAATAAATTTGGAACGCCTACGCGTGATTTGCACGCTTTAGCTGTAAGCATTGTCCGAAATTTAATAAGAGCAAAAAAGTAAAGAAAGACGATGTAAAAAATGCAGATGTTTAGAAAAGGAGATGAGTAAAGCGGCAAAACAACATCTATTACCTATTTGAAGTGGCACGAAAACTATTACGTACACTTTTATGTTCATGCGATGACTTCTAGAAAAAATAATACTTTACAAGTAGTAAGTATAGGTATGTTGAATAAAAAGACTGAATATTTGGGTCTTAACGGTCCCATTAGATATGAAAGTGAAGAGCTCCGTTGGGAAGGTAGCTTTTACCTTGTTAACCAAAGCGCAGTATGAGGGCATGAAAGGGCAAGAGGGCTGAATATCTTTTCGCATGTTACAAAGTCTGCGCTTGGCGATATTTCTACATGAGAACAGTGCAGTCAAAGAGTAGCAGTTCAGTCAGGCATTCTTCGTACTACTTAAATGCGAAAGGAAAAGAGGCTACAACTCGCCAATAGCTGTGTTATAGTAGAATGGGATGTCATTGAATCCCGAGATTATTCCGTCCATTAGTCTAATGAAAAATCAGAAGAAAGAGTTTTTACCTTCAAGGATTTTCGTTCCTTTACTAAACCAGACACTTCTATTAGGATCCGGGTACAGAGCGGCAGAATCAAGAGATGACATTTTATTGAAGCTCAAATCAAGTCTAGCCCATGCAGCGCTTTGCAAGAGCTCAAATATCCGTGGAGGGATGTCGTCTACATTTGTATGAGTGATGGCCAAATCCATATGGAAGCAATTCTGAAGACCATCCAGGGCATTCGGCTCAATTCGTGTCATATTCGACCCAGTGATTGTCAATTTACGTAATTTCGGGAGAATCCCTCCCAATAATTGGTCTGACAGGTTGGGCTCTTTAATTTTCACATACAACTCCTCTAGATGCGATATACTGGAAAGAACGGCACCTAAAATAAAGCATTAGTGAAAATAAAGACTTAACTTTTCTTTGCTGTTCTTAGCTTTAGCAAAGCTTATTCCGCGAACAAAATGAATGAGTCTCAAGATAAAGGAAAAAGTTATTTCCTTTAATAAACCGCGTCGTTCTTTTCCAATTTGGGGACTATCATCTAAAAATAATTAGTTGGCAAGGAAGGAAACTCGTATGTAGGTAGCACCGGGAGAAAGACGTAGGTGAGGTAGGTATATGTAACATTAAGGCAGTATAATAAAATAATAAGAGTTTCCAACGTACCTAATCGAAATCGATATTTTTCAATATTTGGATAAGTCTCAACAGCAAGGCTTTTCAAATTGGTAAGATAAGAAAGAACATCAGAGTCGAATCGATCCAGCCGACCCATGTCCAGTACCTCCAAATTTTCTAAACGGTTCAATCCAAAGAAGCTGTCCTTGGTAAGACTAGAAGATACACAAAACACATAGAAAGGATCAAATGGGGCCATTGTGATTCTGGGAAGGGCGACTGGAAAGAAAATTAGATGATGATTCGATGCTCTGAATAATGAAGATAAGACTCTTCTTACCTCTTGAGAGGATTCTTTGACAATTTGAGCGTGACCAAGTTTTGAAGTGGAGTCCAACTAGGGATTTTTGAGCTGGTCAACTCATTATCGGACAAGTCCATGTGTCTGAGACGCGTGAGCGAACCCAGACTTTGCATTTTGATCTCACTCAATCCGTTGTACGAGAGATCTAACGAGACCAAATGTGGAAGTGGGAGCAATGGTAAAACTTTGATTCCGCAGCCAGAGAGCCGTAAAAGCTTCAACTTCGGAAGGAAATGAAACAATTCCTAAAACACAGAAAATTTCCTCACACTACTCTCACTTACATACACTTTCATCCCACACCAATTCACCCACATCAAACATTTACAAAGATCTACGCTACCACCAGAACAGCCACACTATTTTCTACATTTCTTTCAGCATCAGCCACTAAACTCAAGTAAACTGAACTTGAGTCAAGTCACCAACTCGTCTTGGAAATTTCACCTCCCCTCTTTCTTTCTTTCTCTCTCTTCCCTATACAAACTATACATGTCTGTCTGTTTACTGCAATGGAATACCGCACACAATACAAAACAAGATTCTACTTTTATTATTTTCCATGTGCAATGAATAATACATCACATAAGCTCTCGCAGCTATTACCAAGTACAATAAAGCACACTCCTGTATTTCCCGCAACATAGAATTTCTCATGTATTATAGGCTTCCAACATAAAATAATCATCGCATCTGTTTCAACAACATATCCTAACCTAACTCTCGCTCGCTCTCTCTATTTCTATCTCGCTCCTTCTCCGTCTCCGACTCCTTCATACAATCTTCCTATAGCACTTAAGAACTTAGAACAGTATTCTTTTGCGAACTAGTTCCCCAGACTTTCACTCATGAGAAAGAAAAGAGAATGCTCTACTCTACTTACTGGTTCCGAAAGTTACTATCTATCTGTATCTTTAGTTTTGG
This sequence comes from Pogonognathellus longicornis, assembly GCA_034694085.1. Classification (NCBI taxonomy): domain Eukaryota; kingdom Metazoa; phylum Arthropoda; class Collembola; order Entomobryomorpha; family Tomoceridae; genus Pogonognathellus; species Pogonognathellus longicornis. The sequence continues at coordinate 49,568 of JAQFYB010000068.1, forward strand.
CTCCATTCTCCAATATATCAATTGCCCCTTCAATGATCAGATATAAAAGATTTCATTAATTTAGCTTAGACAGCTTTTTCTGGGCACACGGATTAGATTTCTAATTAAATATGAGCACAGTCCATTTTTATCTTGAGGAGAAAGCCGATGAGAGGGATTAGAACGTGGTAGGAGGCTGTGTAACAGTATAACCGCCTATGAATGCCGAAAACCGGGTAGCGACTGGATTGTGTAATATAATACAGAACATTGGGTGACTCTGTGGTAATGTTGCTGTTGCTGTGCAGTTCTGTTCTGTTGGTCATTGCATTACCTTGAAGTTCGCCCGAAGTAAGTTGTGGCTGAGATCGAGTTCACGGAGGGAGGCTAAATTGGCGAAGGCGTTGTCAGGCAAGATGCTGAGTCGGTTGTTGGACAAATTGAGGTGTACTAGTCCAGGGATCGATTCGAACATAGTGCTATCCAAGTGTTCCATCGAATTGTGTGACATATCCAATCTTTTCAGACGTCGAGCAATCTACGGCAACCACAACAACATAATGGACTTTTCTGACATAAAATATTGCGCCGCGTGGGTAATTATGGGGGTCATTTATCACCTCACCTGAGACAACGCTCCGACAGGTAGGTTCACAAACTGGTTAAAACCTAAATTCAAAATCTCAATGCCCGTGCCCACGAGAGAATCGCGAGGAAGGGATCGGATCCGGTTGTGCGATAAGTCCAAACACCTCAATTTGTTGTTACGAATGAAAATTATGGGTGGAAATAACGCGATTTGATTCCTTGACAGATCTAACGCCTGAAAATCAGAAAGGAAAGCATTTGTCAAAAAACTACTCAAGCGAATTCCTACATACATTCATGCTCCTTCTGTATAACGTGCCTTGCATTGCTACTCAAACCATTCGTTTTCGCTTTGAAATCATGTTCACTCAAATGTCATCGTAGCATGGGATAATAATGTCTGCAGGGGAGAAACTAATTGTCAACAATTTAAATTAAGCAAGACTTTTGTGTAGCATTTACTACTACTTACAAGTGTATAAGCATGAATGGGGAACTTTTTCTTCAATTCAATGCTCCGAATGAGTAGTTTTGGCTTGTTCAAAGTTTGCGTCTATATAATCTCTACTTTTCAACTACAGTTGTTCTTGTTCCCTATACTAATACACTGCACTTATAACTAAACTAAGTATTTACCCTGCCTATTCCTAACACATATACAGTACAAATATATTAGTAGAAGAAGTGTATGCAGAAGATAAAAAGATACGTGTGCCAAGCCAAGCTATTTCTAGTCGCGAGTTTATTTTGGTTGCGGTTAGCCTCCCTATTACTTATAATTTATGCACAACTACAGCTACTTACCATTGCATTGCGTTAAACCCAACAGTAAGGAAATGAACAGAGACGCATATATCACCTATACACTCGTAAAAGGATGATTTTATTATAGATGAATACAAATTGGAATAATGGGATACCTTTCGGCAGCAAGGAGAAATAATAAGAGCAGGGAGTGTAATAACGATATTATTATTTCCATTCCCCTAAGCTTGCAAACTTTTTTCATTTCAGTTTCTGTGGAGCGACTCTGCGGTTGTTATAATAGAGTTCACGGTTCATTATTTCGAGACGGCACTCGCACACGCATCCATATAGTCCAAATCAGGCTTACCAAACCATAGAAAAATACTACATGTGGACCACGGAGAACATGTACAGAGTAATACATATGTACCTACAACAACGAATTAAACTATCCTTTATACTTTTACTACACACAAGCTACACATATACATCAGTATTACACTACACATTACTATGCACTACTAGTCCTACTACTGCACTGTTCCTCGTGTGTTAGTATAGTAGCACAGTCTAGTCGGTTCCTTTGTAAACGAAACTAGTAGTATGCAGTGCTAAATGTAAAGAACTAAGTTAAAGTAAAGTACTGATTGTGAATGTAGCCATGAACTCCATGCAATCTTTAATGGTGTAAATACACTACCTATATTTATACATGAACTATATTAGCAATACAACCCAACCAATAATAAGAGATGGGCCCTTTGAACTTATACTAGGATACATTTCCATGTCACTACACGACTCTACGTACTGCTGCTCTTTCACATAGATATACACTATACACACAGGCAGAGTCAGGAGCAGAAACTCCTGTACCCTTTCAGTAAAAAGTTTTTGTTCGTTTTACCTACCGTCAAATCACGCAAATTAGAGAAGCTGTTGTCCAAAGTTGTGATGTAATTTGCTCCCAAGTTCAGCTCCTATGAATATTGAATGACACAGGCATTTTAGTAGTGTGGAAGAGGAACAGGGATAGGTTAGAGCAGGAGTTTAGCCTACAGCTGTCGAGCATCCAAAAAGCCAGAGCCAAAGTCAATATTTAGCAAAAGTGGAATCCATGGATTGCATTTTAGGTGCGATGACTGCTGCTGTTGTTCCAGTTAGTAGACCATAGTCAAAGCACTAACTATATAAAGTCATAGCCAAAGCACTGCATGCCATTCCAAAGCGTACCATTACCATCACACACTCTCTCCTACTGTTAACTGAATGCCGACAGTCAATACTACATACTCCCATAAGCCACCTCCCTGTTTCACTACCACCACTCACTCCGACTCACCGCTCTCCTTCTTTACATAACAATAACACAGCTCACGTTCATATAATGCATACTACAACAGCTACATGTCCATGTAAAATCTCTTCTATCCACAACATACAACATATACATCCAAATAACACAATCATATTACAATATTAGCTTGCTATGTGCTACGTAGAAAGTAGAAGTGTATTACAGCAGACGAGCAGGAGGAAATTCAAGAACGTAATAACTGGAAAAGTAATAGAAATTCTGTCTCTCTTAGCATCATTACAGAAGCCTGAAGATATTATTCTGTAGCGTTTAACCTAGTGCAAGGAGTATTTATAATATGTGTGATGTGGACATGAAAGATGTAATGTAAGGACCAAGTACGTAGTTCTACATAATAAACCTACTCGTGGCTAACTACGTTCACGTTCCCTACAAATAATGTTATAAGGAGACATGAAAACCACCTGAAAGTCTGAAGTAGTTGTACATGTTATATTATAAGCATGCAGGTGTACGTAACACAATCATATTTTGTGTGTGTGTACTTTACTATTATAGGTGCTAGTAGTATGCATGCATTCACAATTACATAACACATAACAGAGCAAACTGAGCAGTGGAATATTGGTGTAATACAGTACAAGAAAATCTACCACAAGTTAAAATATGAGTAGGTAGTTTAGCGGAAAGAGAGCGAAGCGTGAGCTTATTGTATGTAAACGCAGGAAAAGGCAGGTAGTCCGTCCCACTCCGCCTCGTAGTATTTAACCATGCAGTTTTCTGGTAATAAACTAAAATAGCGGACTGAGTTGAGTGTTGTGTAGAGAAAGGTCTGCAATCCGCATCCCACACGACACGAATGACAGTCAGTCGACCGGGACCAGTTATTCACATAGTTTGCATTTCACAATTTCACAATTTCACAAGGGACGTAACAACTCTAATGTTTAGATGATGACGGTCATTACAACGTAGGTAATGCTGTCGCGTTAACCGAAGCGTGAATGAGGGATTTGTTTACATTTGCATTGGTTGCTTCCACATAAATAAATGATAAGTCCATTAGGTAAGGTGTGTTTACAAAAGCGACAGAAGCTCCACGCTATAACATAATACACTACAATGCAGATACGCCTTCTGTATTATAATAACACACCACTAACAACGAACAAACACTAATTTAGAAACTCATAATGTGCCATGCATATTCTACTGTTCATTGCACGTGCAAAGAAACAGTTACAGTTACCATTATTGTTAGTTGGGTACACAAGGAGTGTGGGTACACATTATTCAGGATTACTAACTACTTGGGTTAGTTGGTTGGTTAGTGGGAGTCTGGAAGTCTTTTCTGACAAGAAAAACTACACCCTCCCACGTAAACAGTACGTAAAAGTAAATATGAGACGAACTAAGACGTAATTTGGGCAGAGCCACAAGCTTGGGTACAAAAAGTGTGTGTTTGCAGAAAAAGACTTGGACGAAAAGGGAAAAGAGTTTTCTTTACCTTAAGTGAGCAATTTGAAGGGAAAAGCTTCGACTCTGTCTTGTCAATGCGATTATGTGACAAGTCTATCAGAGCTGTGACACACAGTCCACTCAGATCAATACCTCTCTGGTGCAGTTTGTTGTAGGACAAGTCTAAGAATTTGATCACGTATCTTCGGCTCTGTGGCACGACCACACGATCGATATCATTATGACTGATATTGAGGCCGCCAATAAGAGTGCGACGTCCGAAAGTCTCCAAGTGAAACTGATTCAGGTGATTATAGCTCAGATCGACCAGAGAGAATTTTTCATGGCCTAAAGAGCCCGCTTTGAGACTGGTGATCTTATTGTGGTTCAGGTAGAGATTTAGTCCTGGATGTGGAGCCAGAGACATTGTTGACACGGAGGGATTCGAGTCGGAAAACAATGAGGCGGATGATGAGGATGATATCTGTTCATTGGGGTCTCTTGTCGGGCTTTGTTGAGACATTGGAGAGTTTGGGTTCGGAGGTGCTGTCGCAAAAGCATTTTTCTCCACTGTGTGTATTGAATTGTAACTCAGATCAAGATTAATGGCTGGAAAAGACAGAAATGACTCTGAAACAACCGTTTGAATTTTATTATGGGAAAGACGAAGGTGAGTAATGGATTGATGAATGTCAGGATGAAACATCTGAGGAGGAAGAGTTCCTATGCGATTCCATTCCAAATTCACATAATTCAGCTTTCGATTCGAGTAAAAAGTGTAGTCACTGAAATAACAAAAGAAAAGAAAAAAGTTGCAAAATCAATTGCACTGGTTGCTCAATTACTTATAATAATGCATTTTACACACTCTATTTCTCTACTGGATTTTTGTTCTCCTACGTGGACATTTCTCTGTGTACATCACATAAGTACATTATACCTTGTGACTTTAACCATGAAATCTTGACAACGTGATGAAAGGAATTTCAATGGAGAAAAGAGCACATAGCACACAGCTACTAGAGTGCTATAAATAAATTCAGTTGCCTCTCTAAACATATAGCAAGTCACTATCTCACTTTCCTTACATATGTTTATGTCCCACATCAACTCACCACTTTCTTACTTTACCAAACTCCATGAAGCCCCGAGTCGAGTCCATGTTCTTCTTCTTTGTCAACTCAACGTGTGTTTTACTACGGTATAAACTTACCCGCATGATATACACATGGACTCCAAGTATTATCTGTACTGTAACTAATTCTCCTTACATGTAAGATATCTGCACGAGGTACTTGCATGTAGTAATGCTCCCAAAGTAGAAAGCAGATAGCATTTTATACGTAGTTTATAGTTTATACCCATAAGTAGTTCCTCTATAAATTATCCAGAACATGTTAGCCAGTCTGGGTTTTTCTACATACATAGTGTGTCTAGTTATGTGCACATAGTAAAGTAGTAGTATCTGTAATAGTAGTGTGATGGTGTTGGTATGAGTTTTTGTCGTTCTGTCCAAGTGTCTCAGCTCAAAGTTTCGTGAACAGAACACATAACATACATACCAAAGTCCTCTTCACCAAGAGTTACATAAGAAGATGAAGAAGGAGAAAAACAGCGTCCTGGTCCTTGTCTCCGCTCCACCATGTAATTCTTCTCAAGCTTCTTGGAAATTCTCATTCTCACCCGCGTGTCGTCTCTTCGCGGCTACTTATAAACGTATATGGTCTACATTGCGGTTTAGTTGGGTTGAGAGTGAATGGAGCACGGGTATTTACAGGAGTAAACCTATTTCATTTCTGAGTGAGTGTGTGGGAAGGAGGAAGGGCGAGAGTGTGAAGACAACGTAGAGAAAGTGTTGTGTACCAAACTCAGAGTCAAGTCTCATCATAGTTTTATACTCTACTTTTGATGAATATGAATGCGTGATAAACATATGAATGGCACTTGTTTTCTTACTTAACTTGCCCCATCTTGGCATTATATAATGTAAAGAGATGATGAATTCAGATTTCGGAGAGAGAAATCATGAAAATACTCTGTCTCCTTCTCCTTATTGGCTTTCCAAGTTTTTTCCAGCTTTTCAAGACTTCTCAGTGAGAATATGTTCGGTAAAGGAAAATCTCTGTGTGTTTTCTCTCCCACTCACTCCAAAGGGAGATTGGTACAAGGCGTCAAGTGACTATAGTTTTATGTGTGTGTGCATGTGGGAGTATGGGATGCATCTATCTGGAAGAAGGTAACGTAGTGCTACTAGTAGTATGTCGCGGTGGTGTAATTCAAAATGAGGAGTTGGTTGGTATGCGAGCCTCAGTTCAGAGAGGATAAATGACATTAGGCTTTAACAAGTGAGTGAGTATAAAAGTTTGAAAAGTGTCTTGAGCATCTCTATAAAATGGTGAATAAAACATTAAAAAGCATTTTGAAAAAGTTGCAAGTCTCAAACACGAGAGAGAAAGTAGTGGATTTTTCCATTTAAAAGAATAGCTCCACTTCCGCTCTATAGTCTTCATCACTGGTCGTCCTGTACCATGCTTTTACTCCTCTACTATCTCAAATGAGGGAAAAGGCAGTAAAAGTTGTAAAAGGTAAAGTTTTTAAGAAGTTCCGTACTCTGCTCACATCACCACATCCGTATCCCCACACATACACAGACACAGCACATCGTCTTCTCCCGTCTTCAACGGCAAGCTCTAAACGAACGCAGGTCGACAAACACAGGAAGACGCGTAGCGTATCTGTGAAATGCTGTCTATTCTCGTTTGAAGCGACTGCTTTAGTTTGACTTGGTTTCGTTTGAGTTTCAGTTTGAGTATTTGAGTGTGGTGTTCAAAATGAGTTAAAGAGACTCAGAACGAGAGAGGTATTGTAACCAGAAATAATGCATATAGCATGTGTACAAGCTAATGTGGCATAAGAGTATATGTGTATTGCATGTATGTCGCTGTCGCTGTGCATGGAAACACAAGGACACAAACGTCAAATCCCATCACCCGTTTTCATAAGATGTGAAAAGTAAAATGCTGAGTAAAATGGTAGGACTTTGTTTGGTGAGCCAGCTATAGTTTGGTTATTTTACTTGCAGTAGCACATATAGTTAGAGCATTTGAAATAAATGTACAGAGAATAAAGAGAACGACTCACCTGACAATGTGAAGACTATTGTGGTCTAAGGCAAGCCACTCGAGATTTCTGAGCGACTGAAAGATTGCAGAATTGAGCATCGTTGCACTTTCGAGTCCCATGCTGATTTCTAAAGTGGTAAGCAGGAGAGACGGAAACGGCTCCAGTTCGCCGGACAATTGACAAAAGGACAAACTCAATTCACGTAAGTTGGGAAACACTTCAGTTCTGAGTACATTTGGTATGGAAGAGCTCGGTTCTGAGCTTATCACCTTGGCGGGAGCTTGAGCTGGAACACCAGCACCTCCTTGCACAATGTCCAATTCCAGAGAATTGTCCATAGGATTAATTTCATTATCAAGATTAGATTTGCCATTCGGAACTAATGGCTGGGTGCCGGTAGAAGTACTTGTGCTGGTATTGTGCGTGTTGGAGGACGATGATGAGTGCAGAAGATCACTGTGGTGGTTACTCGTGTACGAGAGTGTTCGGATCGGATTGTTCCGCAGGATCAGTGTACTCAGATTGCGAAGTTTCTTGCCTCGTCCAGAGAGATGCGCCAAGTCGTCCAAATGAGCAATTAGATTGTAGCCCAAATTGAGGTGAAATAAATGGGAACATCGTGTTAGCATTCGTTTGGGAATACGGCTAAGTTGATTACCGTTCAAGCCCAAATACGTTAATTTGCACTCCGTCCCTGCAACCATCCATCAATTCGCACTTGAGTACATGCACAAATCTACCGCATAGCAGCCAACATGTTTTGTTTGCTCGGCTGAGAATTAATTGCGGCCGCTCCCTTTGCTTTGCTCTGCTACATTACACTACACTGACTCCGACTCTTTTCTCTATCACACAGCTACGTGTACGTGTGTTACTCCTGCTAGTCCTAGTCCTGCTGTTGCCTTATTATCACTATAACCATCTGAAACACATACCCAGATACTATCTATCTTTACCGCTTTTAATCCCGCCAAAGATTCCTCTTTCGCTTCACAGAAGTTTGAATCAAATCGTTTGGCATCCCATCTTCTTCATCCTCCCTATATATTCCTAATGTATTACCGAATTTACTCTGTCGCTTCGCTAGAATTGCATCGCTGAATTTTTACACACACCTACTCAGACCCACGCACTTACCATTATAGAATGTTTCGATTTACTACCGTCAGTAAATACGCCCAACTGCTCCTACTTAGGATATTCGCATGTAATTCTAATTTACACGGCTACTTATCTTAACGCAAAACAGGCATGACCGTTAACTCTCTGAAGGAGGTATAAATATATCTCTCTACAAACACATACACACATTTACCTCCTCAAAGAATTCCTCTGTAGAAACAATAACATTCACATAGGTTTCGATGCTACGGAACAATGTTCCACAATGACTTCCACTAACAGTACATCCTTATTGGTAATTTGTGTGTTCAAATAATATAACTACGGAAAGAGAATATACCTTTCTACTACACAGTATAAGTGTAACGTTTATATTCTACATGGGTGTATAAACATTAGCTATTATATAGCAGATGGTTCGTGTGCAGTATAGTAATAGCAAACATCATTAAGATTGCATACGAGTAAAACAACAACGGGAGAAGGTTATAAAAGAGCGGTGTTACCTTCCGGAACTCCAATGCCATCATCTTGAATGAGATTTGAGCCGACATAAAGGTGCATTAAAGATGTTAAATTGTGGATTGCATTCCAAGGAATAGATTTGAGTCGGTTATTCTCTAGATTGAGATATTTGAGAGAATTTTGGAGTGTGGCAAATGCATCCAAATCAATCATGTGAATACGATTATAGCCCAGAGATAAGCGGAAGATATTCATCGAATGGAACGCAGCAGCTGGCAGCGTCTGTATGTAATTTTTGCTCACACTCATGTCCAATACTGTCAGCTGAGCTCCGAAAACTCTTGATGGCCAAACCTGCACATTATACCAAAAGACTGGGTTAGTTGAGTCACTTCAGTCAAGTCTCGTCGACTTTTCTTGCCATCATCAACGAATATATGAGAAAGTACAAAGCTCTCTCGCCACTCTATCGATAACGTCATCCTCTGCTACTCCAACCATTACATTACAGTTAGAGAGACGGAGCAGAAGAAGGAGACTCATCCAATAGTCCCATCACATTGACATCGACACACACACACACACACACAGACAGACACATTATGAGCAAACTAAGACCCAGATCATATATCCGTACTCATACTGCGATTACTGCCTCCACTATTACTTACTAGTACTACACATACTACCTACGTATACTTGCTATGTAATAGAAGCAAACAATATCATTTTATAAGATCGGAATGTAACATCACGGATTGAGACCATGTGCCACATCCCATAGCTTTACGTACTTGAATGAAATTCTCGGACAAATCCATTTGGTTCATTTGCAAGGGAGCCAATCCTTGAGGCCAATCTTGGGGAATCCGTTCGATCGAGCAGCCTCCCAGAAAAAGCCAGGAGAGTGATCTCAAATGAAAGACACTGGATGGGAAGTGAGACAACCGATTCTTCATCAGGTTCAATGTCTGTTTCATCAATCAATCACAATTTTTTATATCTTTCTTTCCTCGTCCTTTGTTCTACTTCTAATAGAAGTGTCATCATCAACAAAACACATGTACCTAGGTAGCTACGTTCTGCGTGGATTTTAAATGCTCCACATTTCTTTCTCTTGTACCATCACTCAACTACTGAACAAGTCAAGTCACTTATTCTTGTAATTTACAAAAAGTAGGTGCCTACTGCTAGAACAACTACAATGTACAATTTGGAGTTCATTGCTATATAAAGTACTATGCACCTACTTAGAGAAAATAACGTATTGTATCTGCATGCATATAGGTAGTGTATAAAATGTAGAGAGAAAGGAAAAGTGGCAGGCAGGCGGTGGTGTAGCTATAGATGTGTCTACATGCTATTAAGATGTAATGCTGGTTGTTTTTATCATGCAATACGTGTAATATGTGGCGTAGCTACATTCTGAAAGGACATTACTCTTCCAGCAGTCGTGATAACACCACACCATAAACTTCTCTATCCAGAGTTCAAGTTGAGCTTAGTTGAGTTGAGTCCGAGTTGTTCTGGTTCTACATACAACACACTAGCCGCTAAGTTACTACACACAATTTAGACAGCATTCCATTCAAGTGCTTAATCCAAGCAAGGAAGCTTAGTACTCAAGTTAGTAGTTGTAGAACATCCGCAAGACGAGGACTACGTAGGAGCCTGGATATGTTGTGTGGGTAGCGGGAGACGAGGAGTGCTTGTTATGTGTTGGTGTGGAGAGGGAAGAGAAAAGGAAGGAAGACATGAAGGTTGTGTGTAAGAAGTGGTGTGTATGTACAAAGTAATGCTGTTTAGTTACTAAGGTACTTAGAGCAGTTAGGTGCAAGTCGCTCTGCCACAACTCAACATCAATGGTCAGGTCAGAGGATAATAAAATGAAAATCTAGCTGAAAGTTTGAGATACTTCCTTCCTCTCAGAGAGAGAAAGGGGATAGTTCATACACACGTACTAATGTAATACAAAATAAGAGGGCGAAACGGAGCAATACACTTTGGGTGATAGCATGCATAGAAGAAGACTCACATCATCAAGACTAGTGAGTGCAAAGAGGAAGACTATGTATCTAACTGTAGACACAGTGGCTACGATTATTTTAATTATAAACTTTTTGAATCGTCTACTTTGCTTTAAGAGATTTAGGTTGTGTGCAGAAGGATTTTATGGATAAAATGTTCTCAAAGGAGTTTTATAGTCAACTCGAGTTTACATGATCCCAGAGTAGTGCTCTACTTTTCTTCACAAAGTACAAAAACTCTATTTAGCCGTTGTAGGTTGTTATAAGTAGTCATAAGACGTATGGAAGTGTGTATAGTGTTTTGTAGTTTAACGGTGTAATAGTTATAATAAGAGAAGCGTAGCGGTGGAAAAGAAAGCGAAAGAAAGTCAAGTCACCTTGTTTGTAGTACCAGACAGTATTACTTAATCGGGTTAGAAGAATAACAAGATTGCAGATGTCAAGCCGTGCCGAGTCACCGAGTCATGCTACACAGATACATTTACACTACAAAAGCTCACTCCAGCTTTCTGTTTGTTGTACAAGGACGGGATGCGGCGGCTCGAGTTGAAAGTAAAAGAATAACGGAGAGAAAGGATTTTCGCTAACTTCGTTAGTGCTACAGAGCTCATATCAAATGTGACCACAGATAATTGTATCGTTATGGCGTGAAAATAAGCTACAAAGGCTCAAATAAATTTTCGATTAATGATTTTTTTTCAAGAATGAGTCTAGTATCAGTTACGTAGGATGTTAGGGTTAGGGACGCTGATGAACATGATGATGATTGCAGGAGAGGAGAACGAAAGGGAGAAAGGAAGTCTGCACAGGAAATTGTTGATTGGGAAAAGTATACACAATATGAATTGGTCTATCTTGTGGATATACATATCATGTTCCAACATGAGTACATTGACCTATACCAAATACAAGCAATACAAGTACCTACTAAATAAAATACTACATCTACTTTATACTAGGTAGAATATCTTTGAGAGTCAGGAAACGCAAAAGTAAGTAATAATTTGGTATGAACAGGTCAGTAGCTGTAGTTACAAAAGTGGTAGTGTAGTTACTGAAGGCAAAAAGTGTATTGGAAAGCGAAGATAAGAAGTTAACCTGTAAATTAGGAGGGAGATGGTCTTGACTGAGATTCCGAATGAAATTAGAGCTGAGATCGAGCCAAGACAGACGGGGGAAGGCAGGAAATAATTTGTACGGGAAAGAGTCGATGGAGTTGCTAGAGAGAAGAAGCTTCCTCACCGAAGCTGACACAGAGAACCAGTCCCCCGAAACTGAGTTGAGAAGGTTACTACATTCACAATAAATCATCTTCAGCATCAACGACTTGCTCACAACATCTCATCGTATCATTAGCTATTAGCCACGCCACGACCTCAGCACTTTACTTTCTCGCTCCGCTTTCTTCCCGACTATTTACTACTTACTTACACTTACACTCTCCCTCTTCTTTACAACCAACTGACAACCTCCTTGCATTACATTATTACAGACCTACTACCACTCTTCCATTCTCTGCATTCTCTATCATCTCCTATTATTCTATTATTTCCAACACCACTTTCCTCCCTGGCATTCGTCTCCTCTTTCTTCATTCTGTCCACAATGAGAAATACAACTAGCAGACTACTACAAATACAGTCACTAGTGTTTTAGTATATACAAACGCATCGTTTCCTGTGATGGGTAGTTCTCTGCAATCTGCACGAGCATCTTTCTAGCAAGGCACTCTTTCATTAGCCCTGCACAGCTGATTACTCAGGCAAACTGTGGTGCCAATCTTGTACATAACTCCCGTCGCCCACCAACCAACCATCCAACCGACACCTTCTACATAATATACATAGTATATGCAAATAGTACATAGACGCGGTATAAATAGGTACTATAGGTACTGGTATACATTACTAATATCACAGTACCTATTGTTACGCTATGCAGTATAATATCTTGTTCTGCTCTGTACTAACTAACACTTTACTGATAATATCAACAACATCCGCCTTCTCCCTCAAATCACATCGCATTGTCTCATCTTTGATGTTTACTCAGTCTATTATGTTGTCTCCGGAACACGGGAGTCATAGGACAGTGCTGCTACTCGTCTGGAGTCTCTCCTAATGTTTCCGCAGAACAAAAGCCCCCACTGTTCCTTCTATCCTTTATAACTTCCATTACGACACAGACACGTCCCTATTGTGTAGATACACTGCAATTGCAACTATTTGCAACTCAATGCTCGAGAAGAGTGCTTGCTTGCCACAACAGTTATGTAATGTAACCAGGCAATGTTACCCAATACAAATACAAGTAAAACCCTAAACACTCGTAGTTGACACGGTACTGTATGTATTATGTATATATAAATCACAATATTATAGATACTACAGCTACATGGTTATTTCGAGGTATTAAATATCTAACATAATACAATGTAGGTACCTCACCAATGCAATGTGTGATTGGCATACATGTATTTCATGATAAAATACTTAATAATATAAGTATAGTGGGTTAACAGTGTCATTTAACGTAAGTATTGCCATGTTTTGGTGTAGGTACTACAAGGTATAACGGGTAGGTATACCTCCATCGTACTACACGATTCAACACGATGAATGCAAAGTGATAATATAAAAGTTATGTCGAGTGATATTATGTAAAATGCAGGGTACTCCGATTTAGCGACTGCCACAGTTGTATTATTGAGGGGGAATGAGTCAGACTCCAATTGGACACATCTTTAGTTGGGCACACATTATTTAGTTCGGTTTGCTTTAGTTTAGTCTTTCTTGCTGTATAGGCAGTTGAGTTGTACGCAACGGTTATGGAATTGTAGATGGTGTAGGGTATAGTATACACAGAAGGTTCTAAATAAAAGTAAGTAAGTCTCTCCTTCTTTGCCTCCTTCCTTCTGTTCAATTCGAGTTTTCCTAAACTTTTGTGGGTATTGTATTCTGAGAGTCTTTCTGTCAGGCAGGGTATTATGATAAAGTCTACACGAAGAGAGAGAAGGAGGAGAAGGGAGTTGAATGAATAGAATAGACAAGCTTTAGTTCGAGACGACGATGACTACGACAACCACGACTACAACAACGACGACGATGAACCCACCGGGAGCACAATGAATTATTCATTAACGTTCATTACGATTTCATAAGTTTTCGGTGATGGTTTCTATTCTGTCTAAACATAGCGTAGGTATATCTGAGCGATCGCACATTTCACCCCTCCCAAATAATTCGACAGGCTCACCTCGTTTCAATCAGCTGAATAACAGATTAAAGATTGACCACAAACCTTGCCCAATTCTGGCATGAGATAGACTGCACAAATACAAACCAAAACAAGACACGGTTACATATTTTTACTATCTATGTAGCACATCTAAATTTTTCAGAAATCAATACACCACTACTACCACGAATTTCTACTACTGTCACGTTCACGCATAGGTAATTCTTTTTCTACACAGTTTTACTCCACCAAATCCAATTTTGGAAGTAATAAGCGTTTGATGAAATCATATATGCCTACAGTGTATTTAAGTTCCTATTTCTTGCAATACAGCTACGCATTCCTCATGTAAATGCCACGACCATAAATAATAGCTACATGCAATGAAAAACGGCACTGGAAGATTGTTGTCTTTATACCCAACCCAAGCATTTACTAAAAGATAATTTAGCAATATATATTTAGGCAGTTTTTAATGCTTTGATCATCAACTCTTTCACGTATAACTGAACCCTAGGATGTAGTACTTATTTACAATGTTATGTGTATACAAGCGTTCGTGTCGATAAAAATCATTTAAGAGCTTATGTTGAGCTAGAAACACTTTGAATGAGAAACTATTATGTGTAGCTATAGCTGGCTTAAGTTGTGGTGGGCGAAGTTAGTCTTTTCTGTGATGGTGATGATGGATTTGTTTATGAGAATCAATCTGTGGAGGTTAAATTCTATTTTCATCTGAGCCAACAGAGCCAAACGAGAAATCAAAAGTGAGGCGAGAAATAATGCAGAAGATCCGGAAAATGCCAATAAAAATGGTCATAAAGGAAGAGAGGAAGGATGATTAATCGGGGCGATCTAGTGAAGTAACACCTTGAGAGAAAGTGATTGATTGGGATCGTGTGCGTGGAATTGGCGGTAAGTCACAGCTGGTGGTTCATTTTTATCCATATTATGTGCTGTGCATCTTGAGGAGCATAAGGAAATATTAATCGCCCTCCGAAATAACTTTCTACGCCTTGTCTCTTTCCATAGCCTCAACATTCCAAATTTCCTTTCCTTCTGTGGCTCTGCTCAACAACCACTGCCCATATTACCAACACTACTTTGTGATACTATAATTTCATCCTATTATACCAAAACACCAACTTAAGCAGATGAATCCTTTGTATGTGTGACTAGGTCGCAGCAATATTCATTTAGTAAATATTCTATGGAGGAACAGATAGACTAATACTTCCACTCTCACCGCTAGTCAAGAGTTATGATCGAAAAGCTTTATCCCATTATGTAATGCAATATGCATTCCTTTTAGTGGATGCTTTATATTGTATGCTCTCCTAACTCTCTTACCAACAGATTTAAGGATATGTAGGTAGCATTCTCTTCTCTATTATGTATTACATATAAAACTTGCAGTTCAGAGCCACTGCATGGTAACGGCAATTTGGGCGATTACCAGCTACGGTTACCGGTAATTGACTTTATTACCTCGGGCTGATTCCTCCACCTACAAATGCAAATGGACGATGATTACACATGCATTTAATGAGCCTATTATTACATGTCAAGTTATTCATCAATATGCTCTGTCCTATTATTTTTCGCCGTAGCAGATTGCATAAAATATGATTTGCGAACATGATAAAATAGTTTCTCTAAAATTGTTTATTGTTGTTGAGATGAAGGTGGCAAAGGGAAAACTACAAGAGACAGTCTTAAAAGACTCACGGTGCCTCCTGCCTCTAGACTTTTCTAATTTGCGTATCGACTTTGACAAAGGTATACTTTGTGCAGCGTAGAATGGAGCGTAAGTTGTAAGTGTCTGTGTGGGGTAATTTGGCTTAGAGTTTAATCTTTGTACTATCTGTATATGCACTATAGTGCTAGCTAGACATCGTAATATAATAATGCTACGTAATAATACAATAGGCACGCTAAGAAACTGGTAGTGAGTTGATTT
The DNA here is from genome assembly GCA_034694085.1 of Pogonognathellus longicornis. Lineage (NCBI taxonomy): Eukaryota > Metazoa > Arthropoda > Collembola > Entomobryomorpha > Tomoceridae > Pogonognathellus > Pogonognathellus longicornis. The sequence goes on from JAQFYB010000068.1 coordinate 65,592, forward strand.
GGTTTAACATGGAGCTTCCGCTCTTTGCCTTCCTGTCTGCCTGGGAGCGTTTAAGCTTTATTGTAGCTTTGGTTGGTTGCTGAAAAGTCGTGGCGTGCAGATTAAAGCGAGTCGAAGAAGAAATTAGACTCTTGTTTCACCTACTTGCTGAGATTGAGCCACTCAAGTAATTTGAGTGTTTTGAAGGCAGTGAATGGAATTTCATCGAGGAAATTGGCCGACAAATCCAACATTGTGAGAGAGTTGCTCATCGAGCTATGTGAACGGAGGTAAAGAAAACATGTTAGCACAGACGTAAAACGAGTAAGGTTTCCTAAGATAGTACTAACACAATGTATAACACGACGCGTTCAATAAAGGCACAGGCAGTGTAACACGAATCCAGAGGACGTTAGACACTTGTACTATTTATTATAAAGAAAAACAGAACACAGAGAAAGTCAGAGAAACAGAATGAGAGACAGACACTTATCCACGTGGTAGAGTATACCTAGAGTACACTTTGCGCTGCGTGAGTACACTTTATATACTTTGTCTGCCTACACTACTTTGAAATGAAAGTGTGTGCATAACAAACATAATATAGTAGCTACTAGTAGGTACCTATGTGTAAATCTATCTGTAGAGTAAAGGTACCTACTTACAATAATGTTGTAAAATATATTTTAACTTTCAAAATACTGCACACACTACGTGTATCATAGATAGATTACCGTTCCAATATTCTTAAGGCTACATATCCTAGTCTGCATAGCTACAAGGGTATAAAAGACACTTAAGTATTCACTCGTGCTTTCTTTGTTATAGAATATTGGCGGTGGGAGATGATATTAGAATTGTGGATGTGTGAATGTTAAGCTACTCTATGTTTAGAAATAGACTTACGTAGGTAAATTCTTTGTATAGCTAACTGGATCAGGTAAGGCGTAGAATGATGGAGGCAGAGCTATGCGAAGATATGCAATGCTCGTAGAAAGCTAATAGAGCTTAACTTCCTAGTGGCCTTAGAGTGTCTGAGTGCAAGTGGTATGTACATACATACAAACTAACATGAATGTAGTGATGTAGTATTAGTGTAGCTTTAGTATTGATATGGTTAGAAAGTGTGTGTGTGTGGGACTGAGTTGTGTTGTCGGAAAGGAGCAGCTAAAGTGAGCGGGTAAAGAAGATGGGAGAGTGGAGAGCTACTAGTAGTTGTAGGATGTAGCTATAGTGAAGTGGAGTGAGAATAAGCTGAAGAGAAAGTCGAGCAAATTCCTATTGCATTGCATTATCCACTTTATGAGTACATAATTCTATTCGGAGCATATTCTATATTGCATTCGTCGGATAGAAGGATCCACACTGAAGAGAATAGAATGATACCATAAGGTACGCCAAGGCAACATTTCTCTCGAATTATACATAAAGGAATATTCCCCATGGTTCGTTATGTTGCCCTCGAGAGCTTCCCCAAAAACGCTCTTAATAAATTTCCAACTTTTGCTCTCCTCACTCACTTCATGAAGGCAGGCGGACACACACTTTAGGCAAAGGAACCTACGTGGGCATTATATTTATACAACTAAGTCAAGTCCTCTATGTATACACACAGTAGTTCGTCTTTCTTTGTGTGTGTGTTTATCCAACATACCTTCCTATAATACACTTACAGTGCCTGATATCTACATACTTACTCACCTCATCCTAACTTGTATGTATGTATTGTGTAGGTATATGAAGTGCTGGGGAATCTGAAGTAATGTTGTAATGTATCTGTGTGTGTGTAGCTATTGGTCGTCCGTCTAGTACTAGACTCCTTTTCTATTTACCTACACAAGTCATAAGCAAACAGATCTTTTCTCAGCTGACTATTAGAGCTTTTATTTCATGGAGAAAGTGGTAGTAGCATGCATAGTACGTACTATTAGTAGGAGTAGCTACAGTACAAGTTCAGCTACCGCTAAATATGTTGAGGGACTTCTTTGGCAGCATCCAGTGTGTGTAAACGTAAAGCAAAGCAGTGTACCTATAACTATTTGGGTTCCCTTTCATCCGCTCCAATTCGACTACGTCTGTTGTACTCAACTCAACCAGAGTCCGCCAATGTTTTACTAAGCATCTTTCTCTGCACTTTGTGTGGCTGAGTGAAGCAGCGGTGGTAAGAAAAAGAATGTCCAAAACGAACAACTCACAAAGTTACTACTACCACGTGCATTACTACATTACTATCCTCCTACGTACTTCAATGCTCATCCTTGTGTACTATATAAACTATGATATGCTCCTTTACTCTTCCTTTTGCTTCTCCATGTCTATTGTACGTGTGTACTGTATTTGCACTGCACTGTGTGGTGTGCTATTGCTATTCGCTATGTACTATAGTGAAAATGCTAAATGTACTAAAACTGTTTCTTCCATATAAATAATGTACTAACTCTCAAAGTAAATTTTGGCCTTGTGTGTGCTGTGTTGGATTTTTCTTCTTATGTTTCGACTGAGCGAGTCTTACTCTTATTGTTTTTTTTGCTTTTTCCGTGTATTTACGGTCGTGTGTGTATGTGCTCAAGTAACCTTTGTAGTCAAGAAAATATCTTCCAGTAGGTTTGCTCTACTTTCTTTGCTCATTTTTCTTATTGCTCATCTCATACTCATCTTTGGCCCACCACTTCCGATTCGTTCACTGCACAAAAATAGAAACAACAACAACAGGGACTTTATCCAATCACAATTTGGTCATCAGCTCCCCTCTCTCTTTGATTGCTTTATTTTCCTCAGGATCTTTCCTAATAATATCTGCTCAAGTGGTACTTGTGTCATGTCCATTTATCTCTTCTCTTTCACCCGCAACTTTCTCTGTTTTCTGTTTCATGTGGGAATCGGGAAGGGAGATATAGTGATATAGCCATTAGAACAAAGCAATGTCAAATGCATTTAATTGCTCTGAGTTGTATCATCACTTATTGTCCTGCAAGAGCTAATTTTGTCCCCACAGATATTACTTCCATATTATATGATGAAAGAAAAGGAACATCATGTTACACATATTATAACGTTTTAAACTCTTACCTGAAAGCATATTCGGAAATAAAATAAAGCTGGTCCCTAGAAAGACGAATGCCTTGTATTTCCAGACCAGCAAATGCAGCGTTGTCCAGCATGCTCAGTTTCGATCCAGTCACACTTACATGGGAAATCACTCCGTGAGCGTTGTATTCTGAAATAATTCATCATGTCCACATCATGTTCAAAGTTGCACACTTTCTTTCGTTGATACTAGTAGGTAGCTTCTAGAGAAACCTAAGCCCGGAGTAAACCGTACACTTTTAGTGCTAATGTCGCACACAACATTTCACTACAATGTTATCTCATAGAATTTACACAATCACTTTGAATGTGCTGGCTATCTGACTTGACCTGGCGGCTATACATGTCGGAGTAACGTGTAGCACGTAAAGGCAACGCAACACTACACACCCACCTCTCATAAATATATAAGCTGGTGAGGAGCACGAGTATACATTTTTAAGTATTTTGCGTAGTCACTAAATCCAGTGTAAAATTATTTGTGTATACGCGTCTGCTCTACGAGCCAAGGCATGCATATTATGGTACGGCACTAGACGTCGTAACTTGAGTCGTTTGCTTTTCTCTCTGGTAGATATTCGGATGAAAAACTTTGGCTGCTAAGAAATACAGTTACATACTTTTTGACATAGTACACGCTTCTGAGGATCAGTTCTACTATGTATGCTACTAGACAGGATAAATCGGTAAGGCAGAGTGAATCCTTTATCCAATTTAGATGGTCTATTCGATGGCAATAAATGTGAGTGTTAAAGGGCCGATGAAATCCCACGAGTGTAATAATTCGGATAGGAAAAAGTGCTGCATGACACGCCATGTATTGTGTGCGATTCTCTCTGCCATTCTGTGTTTCCGCTTGGCTTGTGCAACTCCCACCAGTCTGATTCCCTCCTGCTCATCACCAGATTATTCATTCGCGTTGTAGCAACGCCAACCAGACTCTCGTCGACTTTGTGGATATCTTTAGCAGATAGACTTACAATCTTCTCTTCCTAATCTAGTAACTGATTCTGTGCAACAAAACGGAACGAAGAAAACACTTAAAAACCCCAAGAAGAATTCAATGGGGAATGTAAGTAAAGAAATGAACTTTCTCATTCCTTCCCTCCCTCTCGATTAGATCTGATCTGATCAAGTCAAGCCAAGTCAGCCAGACAATAGTTTTCCAAATAAAATAGAATCTAATACAACTCTCATATGGTGTACATTGTGCCAGTGCACCTAATCCCTCTAAAAGCTATACGACCATCATAGTCAATACAAACTTACTTACTACTTACAAACAATACTACAATGGCTTAGCAGATTCATAGTAAACACAGATTGCTACAACTGAATTGTGAAAAACTGTATTTACTGTACTCTCGCAGAGGACGTAGATGAGTATTAGGATTAGATATCTACAACGCAAGAAAAATACAGTTATGGTGTAACAAAAGTGAAAGCGTGTACCTCAAGAGCACTAGCTCCGAATGTACCGGAACAGAGTAAATAGAAGTAGAAATACAAACAGAATGATACGGTTGCGTAAAACATGTACAGAATGAATTTAGAGTTACACCGACATTTATATCGAGTGTAGAGATACATATAGTAAATAGTAGTTGTAAAGAGACAGTGAAAAGGTTTGGTTGTTACCTGTAGGTATGAGGGCCATGGGCACATCCGCGCAATCGATATCAAACACTGGACCTGGCTCCGGAGGAGAGTAAGAGGAGGAGATGGTGGAGTTAAGGACGAGCTGAGCGAGGGAGGTGAGGTCAGCCTCTGTAATGAAATAGGTGGTCGTTGGATCATTCCTCATGTCTCTTTGTAGGGATGAGACTGACTTGAGAAAGCTGGTTTGGTTGAAGGCAGCCAGCTGCCAGAGTCGTCTCAAGGAGTCATAAATTTCTGTCCGTTGGTCGTATTTGCAGTAGCACATTGGGTTGAAGTGACACTGAATGAAGTTGTCTGACTGTTGTGGGCCTGAATAATGGAGTACCAACGTGGTCTCATTGTTTGCAAACTTCCCGACCGCAACAAATGTCATGAGGGCCGTCATGAGAATCCATGATGAGATTCTGCAGTGCCACCGAGTCCCACACATCTGTGCACAGATCATTAGCTAGAATCTCTAATTTATCGCGATATAAAATTCTCATCAGGCACACTCGAATTTTTCTCTCTCTCTTTCTATCTCTTCCTCTCTTCTTGTCTCAAACCTCACACACACACATACACACACAAACATTACTACTACACACTTCTTGATACATGCTTTTCTTCGCGACTTGCTTCTATCTGTCTATACATATATTTTATACCTCTATACATATACACAATATGCAGTAGCCGCAGTCAGAAACATACAAGTCGTATAGTTTACATTGTATTGCTAGTGATACGGCAATACTCTCACATAGTGCCATCAACTAAACTGCGTATAGACACATCATTTGCACTGAGTGCTGCGATTCTGTGGCATGCACCTCTATAGTAAATATTCCATTAGTAGTATTATTTGGGATAGTTGTACATTGTACACATATTGTGTATAAGGATAAGTGTAGTGTGTATGTGTATAGCAAAGTGTAGTAGAAAGCGTAATGCATTATTAGTAATGCCTTTATTTCCTGCCGCACTGATACTCGAGGCAACTCGACGTGACTTCGACTTTGGTCAGACTTGCCTCTTATTTTACTTTTCCACTTTAATCCTGTCTTACTGTCTCAAAACGGCTGTGGGAATCCCATTATTATTACACAGCGATGCCTACTCTTGTGCTACAACTTCAACTGCATACTTCATTCCTACACTTGCTTTGCTAAGCTATGTACATAAATATGTAGGATAGTTTGTAGTACAGAACGTAGTGACGAAGAATATAACTTTATGTATTTTGTTTCCTGCTGATATCCTAATAGCTGAATGCATAACTGTTGGAAATATATACTAGTGTGGGACAATGAGATGTTTTTAGTTGCTAGATGTATGTGCTACATGTATTTTCACTGAAATTAGCTAAGCAAGTCAGCCAGGACCAGGAGGAGTTGTAAAATTGTCTTCTCAGCAAGTGTGGCACATGTATTACTACTACTCTTAAACTTTAACTCTTCTCACCATCAACACAATCCTCGAACATAAGTGTAAACACACGAATTCCGAATTCTCCATTTCTACGCACTGTACATCTTTCATTGTAGCCTGTCTCAGTGTCACGTCTCCACTTCTGGCAATTTACCAAATAAAATAGATTGTAATGACCCTCTTCAGTGCACCAATTACCCAAATTATCTCTCATTTCTGCGCTCACCAATTACCAGTCCATCTCTATTTTTCATACACAAACAAGCGTGAAATCACAGTTAAACGCATATTACTCCCAACGCAACGTGTGCTTCGCTCCGACTTGGACGCGACAGTCACTGACAGCCTCACTGTTACTTTATACTTTCCACTTGAGTTTCATTGCGAATGTGATGACGACGGGATCTTGTTGCATAGCCTGTCACAAGAACAAATACATTCTACTACATGCGTGTGTATACCACGGCCTTCCTTCTATTATCCTTCTCAAAGTGTGTATGTCTCAGGTGGTACAAAACGGGGATTGTGTAGCGAGAGCGTGAGCTTAGCAGTACGGAGTTTGATTTCTTCTAGTCTACTAGTTTGACTCTACATGATCATCCTTTAAGATGCACTTAAAGAATACTTACAAGTTTGAATCAGTTCTTTGAAAGTTGAGATGATAACGAAGAAGTACAGGAAAGCTGTAAGAAGAGAAAAGAGAGCTAACTAACGTAAAGACTGAAATGTTGAATGGAGCGACTTAAGTAAAGGCTTAAGTTGAATACTCTGTTGGTTTGTCTTGCTTTAGTTTAGTTTAGTCAACTATTTCTGTGCTTAGGTACACGACTCGACGTCGACCTGATTGACTAATTGAAAAGAAAAACCTGAGCTTCTTGATACAGTGGGAGATCAATGAGACGGAAGGATAATTTGTCACAGACTGAAAAATACTGGGATATCGTTACCAAGTTTAACGAAGTTGAAAAAGAACACCTAGGCAGAATACTGATGACCAAAATACGCATTCATTTCAAATCCTGGAGTTGAGTCTTTTCCTTATATGTTCGTACGCACTGTACGTGTGGAAAGGAAGAGCGAGTGCCTTGTGCATCCCCTCTGAACTTCTCAGTCCTTTTACATGAATTTCACTTCTCAACAAAGACCAAAACAGCCACCACTCCTACATCTGCACCACATTACATCTCTAGCTACGAAAAGAATGAAAACATTTGGATTGGATGCATGCGGAAGACATATCGTTGTTGAGTTGGGAGCCTTTTTCGTCTTGGGTGTACGAGTGACATAAGCGCGGAGCAATGTCAGCCAAGCTAAAGAAGCTCATCCGAATGCCGAATCCTTTTTAAACTCCACCGGAATCCTGCTCTCTTTCATGGAGTAGCACTAACACCAGCAGCAGCTCTACACAACTAGCAGCGTCGTGCGTTTCGTCTAGTCACTTTAAGAAAGAGCTCCTTGGAACAAAACCTTTATAAAATGTTTACGCAGACACACAAGGCAAAGCAAGTCAAGTCAAGTCGAGTCAAAAGAGTTACAACACTAGTACCATTTGGAATTCAACAGCATTGCATGCTCTTTTCTTCTTTTAAAAAGCATCAACAGTATATATACATACCACCACAGCACCACTCCTACTAAGTCCCGCTATAACATAAACTTACTCAACTACACACACATCTATAGCAACACAAAGTCCACAATCTCATACATATCCGTGTTCCTGCCAGGGCTATGCATTTGATCTTCTCTATTCATACTTATGCCTCACTACATACACACTCCTCTCTGTTCTTATTCTTTTCTCCTTCCATCCAATGAGTCCCATGTACTTTGCCTACACTTTTCCTATTCCTCTCCTCCACTCTTCACATGCACACAATGCAATGCCAGTTTAGTTCACTTTGTACGTAGCATCCACTGTGTAGCTCTATGCCTTGCTATTTTATATGTATGTATATCTGATATTACTTTGTATGTAAACTGTAAATTCTGAGAGAACAGTGGAAGTCTTTATGGCTATGTACATGTATGTGCAGACCGTTCAGTAGTCTCTCGGTGTTTTTTCCGAAGACTTTTGGTACGGAGATGCAAAGAGAATGCAATGCACCGCAGGTGTATCTGACATTGTTATAGTACGCATTTCCCCTCAATTTCAACAAAATTCGAAGCCAAAGGGTGATCTAGTCAATGCAAATGAGTCCATTTCACATCCTCCCCCGGTCCCACTGATTGAAATTTACATACATGTTGCCATTCTTATATAATATTGAATATTACAAACTCCTGTCGTCTCCTCTTCACTTTCCTTTTTTTGTCGCGTCTCATGCTCAGCTCTTTTTCTACATCCTCCTCTTGTTCTCTTCTAATCGCTTACTTAGTCACCACTACTGCATTACTAGTACTACCACCACACCACACCACACCACTAGCCACTAGCAAAAAGAATCTAATACGAAGGACGAACAAAAGCGTTCAAACGATGTAATATGACTACTAGTGTCTGCCTTCTACTTGGATTACTAAGTAAACTTACTTTAGCTACTATCACTGTATCTAATTTAAATTCAGAGTAGTGTATTTGTAGTGTAAGTGTAGAGTAGCACCATTTGCTAATCTTGCTACACGTAAAACAACATATTTCGACTACTCCAATTTTATAAGTATTTGACGACAACATAGTTTGATCATGTCTTTGCTTGCTAGTTTCTTTTACTTTGTTTGCCTTGAGTTGTGCTAGCAAATGTTTATATACCTATATAAAACACCAAGGCGAACCATCAGCCTGGCAGCTCAACACCTATATCTTTCAAAGTGGCACTACGAATGAAGTGGAGTAGCACCAGCACCACCAGACCAGTTTCCTACTTGTACTAGTAGACTAGTACTATGACTCTCTTACACTAACTCACACTCATACAAGTCAACTCGTGAGAAATGCAAGTTGGATTCTGTCAGTGGCGATATTTCGTTCGAAGCTTGCGATATGTCTCACTCTCTGGTAGTTGATTCGATTCTAAAATTAAACTCGGTCGGATCCGCAAGTTTATTCTGGGAGTTACTTTAGATCAAGAACTTGCGTCCTCATATCAGAAGTGTATGAGTAGTTTTGTATGTAGATTTTCCTTGCTTACTTAGTTAGACTGACTGCGGATAGTTTGTATTATTTGTATACTGCACTAATCTTAAGTGCTGCGTTACTGCACAAACTGTTTGTGGAAAATAAACTTAACTGGTATGGTGTGTGGTGTGGTGTGGGCACAAATAATATTATTGTGAGTAGTAGGTTTGGATTGGAGTGTGGTGGAAGTGTGAGACTGTGTGTAGATACAGACACACAGATATACGCTTAAGCAGCAGTAGGTCGCTTGGTTGGTCGTCGGTTCATTTCAGTTCACTCAGAAAAGCTACTAACTCGGTGATTCATTCAAGTTGGTCTCTGCTAGTTGTATTAGTAGGTATTTACTCCACTAGAAAATGTAAATGTACAGAACTGTTTGTAGAATAGATGTATGCTAAAAAATTACGGTTTATAGTTTGTGAGCCAAAGGAAAGGAATAAGAAGACTCTTGATCTGATGTGAGCCTTTCATCACTTGCTTTGATTAAGCCATGCGCTTCAGGAGACTCATGTAGCACTACAAAACTGAACAAGCATAATAAGTGAAGTGAGGAGGAGGAAACACAAGTGCGACAGATGAATAAGAGATCTGCTGGCTAGAGTCAGAAATGTTTCCCGATTATATATGTATTATGGCATGCCATATCTTTACACTAGGGACTTTTCCGGCTCTTTGGTGAGTTGACTTAAACGGAGCCGGTCGGTTGACGAGACGACAGTCTCTCATACGTCAAAGACCATGATCACCCAAACAAGGTCGGCAAAGAGAGAAAGTGCTAACCGGGTTAGCAACATTCTACATCCTCTTCTATAACAACCAGCCAAGTCAATGCCTTCGCAGCATTTGTATGGAAGTGCGAATTGGTAGTGACTGAAATGAACTCAGAGCTGTGTGGACTTGTGCTACGACGAGATGCGAACCAAGCGAAAAGGATGGCGAAAATAAGGAAATTCTCAAGGAATGCATCCGTTCGAATCCCCTAAAGACACTTCTCTCTTCCTTTTCAACATGTCACGGTCGGCAGAGTCGCTCTCTCTCTCACTTCACTCTGCTCCTATAGTATTCCACCTTCTTCGTCGGGCTTCGCACTCGCTTCATCCTATTCATTCTACAAAAATTTCGTCTCGTAGTCATTCATGACAACGAGAGCGAGACTCAAAAACCAGTAGCTACAAGCTACACCAAAAACATTATACTGTTACAAAAAGCAGGGCTTGCAAATTTTACCTTTAGCCTCTGACTTGTGCCCACACACACACACACATCCATACACAACTGACTTACTAATATATACTTTGACGACGGAAACTAGCCACTATGAGAGAGATGTGTCCAACCTCAATGAATTTTTTTTTTGCTGTAGTACCTTCTACCTATAGGTATCATCATACAAATAAATCAACAAAATGTCCGTCCCAAGTCAAAGAATGGAACATTTTCTATTCTCAATCCAGGGCCTTTATAAAAATTGGAAAGATATTGAGGAGAAGTTCGAACAATATTATACAGTGAGTATAGGCCTCCCCCTTGGAAGACTTTAGGTGACTTGGCATACCCCCAGGCAATTAAAAAAATAGACTCATTCTCTAAAATATATGAAATATATTGAATATCACTAATAATATGTGTGCAGATTTGTATTGTTTAAAATTATAACTTTGGTCCCATGCGTTTTCCCTGCGCATTGTGCCGTGCCCGTGCCGTATATTAATATTTTATTGTTTTCCAAAGAGCTTTAAAAAAACTGTGGCTAAGGTCGAAGCTATTCAAGTGAACTACACATAGACCAACCAGCTCATTAGAATGTCAGTCCGTCCATGAATGGAAACCTTAACTTCACCCCATTCCATAAATCTTCAGCCCTACCCCACCATTACACCTTAGACCATTAGAAATAGTGACCTACCCTGTATTACTTTGTGACCCGGGAAAAATAAAGTAAAGAAAGATTTGACACATCACATTAGTTACAGATGAAAAATTTAAACATTTAATGAAAAATTTAATGAATCGTCTATTTATATTCCAGGTTGACTTGGGCTGTTGGTGGCACTGATAACTTAACTAATCCCGTTCATAGAGCGGGCCTTTTTTCTATATTATTATATGTGGCCAGTCAAGTGTAATGCAAAAGAATAGTAAAAATACTATCTCTGGCTTTAGTTAGTACGTATAATTTTATATTTTGTATGTAATGCTCACATAACGGAAAAGTACTTACATGTTTATAGCAAGATGCTCTTGCACATTATTACGAAAAGTCACCTACCAACAGTATCAAGGATATTATTATATTTGTACGTAACTTCAAACTTCTATATCGTTTCGACTACCACTATACGACCAACACACTTCATTTCACTTGCCGTATACTTTACTGCGTGTTCCATGTACAATATAAGCACACTATCCTTGTGAGGATCTAAATATACCTCTCACATAGAAGATGTGCACTTATAGTGTCATACTAACAGTTCAGTTTAAGTTTAGGTTTAGGTCTATCTATCATTCATCCTTTTTATCACCCTTCGGCTCACAACTACAATTTCACGTATTGCCAATGCTGGGAAAATTCCGCTTTTTCATCCGTTCAATTCCTTCCATAAACTTGCACACACACAGCCCACACACATAAGCAGTACACAGAACATGGCAGTGTTACATAGAGACACTAACACTACTATTAGTACCAGTACTCTGCCACTACTTCTATATAAGGGCATCTGTGATCATTTTATCTTTACAGTAGTACACTGTTGAACTATTCCTTTGTGATATGACGACTTTTCAGTTTTCATGCATGTCTACTTACTATTCGCCTGGATGTGACATGAAATTTCTCTTCCTTTTCCATTCCCTTCCATTGTAATGCTAGTGTCGGTACATAAATATATATATTATATCTCTTAACATTTACTTGTGTAGCCTCACTCCCTATTTCACTTTCGATTTCACAGTATTTTCACTTTTCACATTATTCCTCGTGGACATCCACTCATTTACATTTGAAAAAAATTGTTCCACTGCATACGCAACCCATTCATTTCAAAATACTGCACTGTACTATTACAACTTCATCTATATGCTACTATACTACATGAAATAAAATAAAGAACAAGACTCCTCCAACATTTCATCCCATATATCCAAATCCACAGTCTAGTATTGTATATGATTACATCTTTTTGTATAAGAATGAGCTACATATAAATGTGTGGCAGGCAATGGAATGATGTACAACTATATACCTGCTCGGTTAGGATAATATAGTATTCATAGACGACTGGTTTTGAATCAAGAAGTTTGCTTTGCAAAGAGTGGTGTGTCAGAGGAAGGATCTGCTTAATTCATCTTACTTTTGCGGATGTCCTAGCACCAGTGCTAAGGCTAAGATGGGCGTACACACACTTGATGCGAAACTACAGAATGAAAAGAGGATGGTGTTCACTTGAGGTTTTAAGTGTGCATGCCACTGCAGATGTAGCAATAAGAAGGACGACGACAAGTGTGGGTCACAGCACTGTAGTGTCTGACAATGGAAGGCACAACAAAATGGGAAAGTGGCAAAGAGAGAATTTCACACAGAAAGTCTATCTGCCACTTATTTTATATTGTATGGGTATTAAAGGGAGGCAACTAGGAATTTAAGTTGATAATGCGTGGTGTACTTCTGGATTACATGCACTCGGAGTAGGAGAGTTGCATGGTGCTACTGCTACGAAGGACAGTTGTAAATATATACTGTGGAAAATGGAATAGAATGTAGCCACCTGAACAGGATTTATAGAGTGTTATACAGTTTAGTATAGGTCTGCCGTGGTATTTGCTCACATCTCCCGGGCATAAATTTGTGGAACCACAATCACAATTATCATTGATGAGAATAGTTTCCCAACTTGGATCTGAGGCTCTGTGGCATGGAGAGAGAAAGGATTATGTTCTATTATAAAGACTCACACTACAACACTTATACTGCTACTACTCCTTCTATTTCCAGTCCGCGTGTCTCAACAACTCCTACTTACTTTTGGACTCACACTGCCACTCGCATATCCTTCCACCAATACACATGTATACACATATACGAGCACATGTATAGCTTGTCCCGTCATAATACCACTACACTGTACTCTCCTATAATTTGTATTAGCTCAGTGCGGACGAATGAATGTAGCAGTTGACTATTATACTATTTATAAATGAATATGGCACAGTAAGCATTGTGGTATGGTGTAGAAGTGGTGGTAACAGAAGCAAATACAATTTCACAAGTTTAGTTTAGTTTTTAGCGCAGTTGAGGTTGAAACGAATAGTCGTGTACGGTGGTGTTACTTATATTACACACGTCTACTTTCCTTTTACTTATACTTTATTAACCAAACTGGCGAATACCTAACTGTTAGTGCCTACACACCTTCGTTTATACTACTACATATTATTATGCTCTATGCTATATCCACTCTAGTTGCTGTATACTTAATTGTAAGAAGGTATATAGCACAAGACAAGTAAGTATTATTCTGTTTCATTGTGTGTGCATTACTTTCATTTGTACATAGTTAGTTAGTTCGTAGTATGGAAGACTTTTACTATTGTGTTGAGGGTGTAGTGGAATGATCGTAGAGTCGTAATTATGTATCTACTACTGTATTGTATGAGTACAGTCGTTCGTCGAAAATGAGTAAAGTAGAAAGGGTGTGCTAATACTTACCTTAGTCTAATACTAATATGAACACATTGTGCTCTTACTGTGTGTACTAAAGCACAGCACTAAAATTACACATCTCAGTACTTAATAATGCACACCTATACACATTCCCTCACTCATTCACTCAACCGAGCATAATGCACTCCTACTATTCTGTGAGAGAGAGAGAGACTCGCTTATTCTCATCTCCTAAATCAGACTTACAATTAGACTGCTGACTGAGGACACGACAACCAAGCGACGATGATGATGGCAAGAGTCTGCAATATTTCCAGTATTTCCACTAATACTCTGTTATACAATGGCATACAATCTGTAATACATATACTGATGTTACATAATGCACTACTACACACAACTATAATATTTTAGATGTGCTTTGTTGCAAAATTGTATGTAGGTATTTATATTTGGTAGGTTTATGTACTACTGTAGGTAGACATAGGAAATGCTAGTAATAGCATAATTGAAGATGTGTATTATTGGATGTAGCTTAATGGTGTGATGTATAGTGGGAGTAGTAAATAGAAGTAGTGTTTTGTTCATGTGCATACTTTGTGAACCGCAACACTCGAACTGGGTAACATCATGGCACGTCATAAAACAACATTTCACTTCACACAGAAATCCTCAGTAGTGGACTAGAAAATCATCAGTAATTAAATTGAAGCTCTCGCCGCATACTCAAAAGCCATACTACAGAAGACAATAACAGAGTCAAGAAACAATTTGATTAGAAGTAGCTGCTAGCAATAATACTATGGCACTATGGCAGTTATAAATAGTGGCCTATAAACGGAAAATGAGTATAAGCGCATAGATTTGTTATATTATAGGGACTGCACATGGCAAAGTACAGATATACTTTCTACTGACTTAGTGTAGAATGAAAGAGTACTTATCCGATTGAATCCACTAGTTGAAATGGAAATACTATACATCTTGTCTTTAGCACTGTTATTACTATCTGTAGCGCATTAAGTTTCAAAGTAACCAGATACATAGATGCAGTCAGTGTAAAGATAGTCCTCCTTCTTTCCGCTTTCCTTTCTGCTGTGGCATTTCTATACTGTAATCTTGTAAAAGGAGAAGGAGCTACGACTAATACATATTCTGGAAATCTTACAAGTTCATCACCACTGAAAGTGCACGAGAAAAGGGAAGGAGCTCAAGGCAACCAACACAATGTTGGTCAGAAACCAAAACCAGGAAGGGATTTATTCGGTTGATTATATTCTCTATTATGGTAGTGGTAGAAGGAGAAGTAGTAGCAGTCTTCTGTGTCTGGGCTGAGTTGAGTTTGCCTTGGGTTGGCCAGAAAGAGAGAGAGAGGAGAGGAATGGAAAAGAAAGTGAAATATGATTTGAGGAAATAGAAATGAATCCGTCTAATGGTAGTAGTAACACTTCATATCTGGTGGAAACTCTGTTCCGCACGAAGAAGGCATATCAGCCATTCTAAATGCATACTATCTATTTGTAAACCAAAGTCGGCTCCAGCAGCTGGCTATATTCATTCACAAACCCACCATCATACCACCACTAATACTCCCAAACACCATCAACCAACTCAGTAAGTAGCTATAGCCGGCCCTGTGTATAGAAAATGCTTCCGGAGTGCGTTTAGTGACTATTGTTAGCGCTGTTGCTCGGAAAGATGATAGATTCGAAGCTGGGGAAACCACAAAGTGCCCATTATGAGGAAAGAGTGGCGGAAACACAAACTTTCTCCGCATTCAACTCCAATTAATCTAAGCATCAGAAAAAGTTGTCATGTCTTATTATTATTTTGCGTGTAATTTCAAAACACTATGCCCAACCAGTTTCCCTCAATTCCTTCAGTTGCCCATTGTACTTTTCGCATGCCCTGACCTTGCCAAATCTGATTTCACCCAACCCAATATATCCAACCTAATACTTACTTTACTACTACATTCCTTGAAAGCGGCATATAAATATAAGCTACTTTTAATTTTAACCTTCAGCCTAAAAATACTGGCATTTCATTCTTTACCTGCAGTATTACACTTTCTACGATTCTAAATACTACTGGCATAACGAACATTTTAATCTGGTTCTCTATTTCAAAGAAAATCATTTTTAACTTAACTCTATGATTCCGATGCATGTAAAATAAACACATTAATGTAGAAAAATTAATGAAAAATCTTCAACATAACAACATAATATATATCTTAGTATATCATTGTTTCCTATTGTGTATGTAGATCCTGCTGAGACTTGACTAGCCACTATCACAAGTTTCCTTTTTTGTTTGGTTAGCAGTTACAGGTTCTTTGAAAAATGTGAACTGTGGGATCGCATGACACAACGTGTTGTATGTAGTGTAGTTCTAGTATTGCTACATTAGCTGACAGAAGATGTTGACATGAATTTTCAATACAATCAAACCAGAAGATATACACAACAGCATGTGATTTACAAGATGTAATTCTGTATGTGGGCCTGCACATCTGGTTCTTTGAGTATGATGAATTTTTTGTGTCATACAAGAAGCTCTATTTAAGACAAGGAGAGTACAAAGGGCAAAGTCCAAGGGAGAGCAATGTAGGACCCGGGAGTAATGTTTTTGTGTGTTACGTTGTATGTACTACGATGTGACGGATAAATAGATAGGAGAGTTCATTCATTCATTGCGTTTGCTTGCAAAACCCAATTTCCAATAGGAAGCTTAATACAATGCAGCATGCGAGTAGGTACTGTTGGACACGAAGGAACGATAGTGGATCGTGGCCTCTGGTCTGCTTTTCTATTTGTAAACGTATGTATCGCGTGCCACACACATCACAACAACAAAACGCCTTCGAGACTCGACGAAATAAAGGAGTAAAGGAGGAGGCAGCAACTACAAAATTCTGCCAAGGGAATCCGAACACCTGACTGCAAGTAAATTAGCTGTCTATGTGTACACTTTTCCTTGTTCTATATATACAAATAGGATTCCCGTTTGTGTTGTAGTGGTCCATTTATTCCGTATCAGTGACAAGTGCCAGTCTCGAACCTTCTCTTTCCCTGCAAATGCGTTTTTATCATTTTCCTTCATTTTTTTCCCAGTCGGACAACTGTTTTTTAAAAGTCTCGTTCGGAACTCAGCGCGTCATAGCGGCTACTTATTCTTAATGGAGCTCGATACAAATCAAAAACTCCAGGTTGTCTTCCTTCCATTATTTCATTGTACCCACACGTAGGCATTCACAATCTACCATTTATTTGTGTATAGACATGTCTCCATATGCGAGCAAAAAGGAATTGTTTTTGCCCACTCTGCTATTTATGTGGAAATACTAACAATGAAGCAACTGATTATGGCAGATAGCCGAACACAAAACAGAAGGAAGTTGGTCTGAAAAGTGAAAGGTTTCTCTTCATCAACAAATACATAGGTTGGGAAATTAAAACAGTTGTTTGGCATGAGGGAAACAGTCTGGGAGTGAGAAGAAGGAGAGAGGAAGAGTGAGTGGGAGAGTGGAATTGTATTGTGGGTTTGTTAATGCAGGGAAAATGACTGTCTATCTAAACTACACACACAGAAAGGAAAAACCTCTCAATAAGTCTAACGTAAAAGTTTAAACAGTTTCGTTCGAGATCAAACAGCGTACGGATGGTGAAAGTCCATTAGCGTGGTGTTTGTAGTAAAGTAAGGTCTGTCGGGTTGCTTGATTTGGTGCGTACGAGATGAGATATTACTTCCTAGTAGGAGTAGCGGGATGCTCTCCTTTCCGAGACTACTGTTTAGTGGTAATAGGAGAAACTATACAGGGTTAAACACAAAAAACCCAGAACAAGTGTAAAGGAGCAGACTCAACTTACCTATATTTACCTCCAGGAGTCTATACACTTGAAACACTGAGAAATCATATAGTAGCAAAAGTTGGAACGATATCGTTTCAACTTTTTACTGCTTGTTCTGTTACGTAGTGCATGCATATAGGTAGAGAGGAAAGGCAGGGAACTCTGAGAGAGGCACAAGAAAAGAGAAAATGTATAAAGCATGCAGAGTGAGTCAAAGTGGGAATGGAAAGAGACTAAAGAGAGATCAAAGGAAATCTCCAACTCACACAATTACCAGAGTAAAATTGCATTTTTCACTCATTTCAAATATACACACGGACGATGCATGGCAAAGAGTGAAGTGAATGTAGAGGAATAGAGAGATACAGAGAGAGAGAGTTTGATGTATGTGTGTGGTGTTCATCTTTCACTTATAGGGCACTTTCCATTGAATTGCTTGCTCGTTGTCGGTTGGTTGACGTGAGGAACGTAACGTTATAAAAGCAGCAAAAAGCATAAACTACTACAATGTTGCATTACCAGTTGAGTTAGTGGTTCACTCAGAGCGTCCTTCTTTATGTAAACAAACCATCTCGTGTAAATGTACAGTGTTCTATATACTTGTGTGTCTACATATACATACAGTATGTAATGGAAAAGTGTTTGGCAGAAGATGAGCAAAGAAATACAGAGAGAGAGAGGCAGTGTCACAGCTGCGTATATTGATACGTAGGACTGAGTGAGTGGCAGAGGAGAAAAAGAAAGAAGAAGGTTGAGATGTAGTGTATGGATGTTGTGGTGAATAAAACTCAAGTTGGTTTGCCTGGGCTTGCCTTTACTCAGGTAGATGATTTGCAGTTAGTCAAGCCAAGTTGGACGAGACAAGAGCCTGGTTCTTGAGAAATTTAGTCATTTGATTGTCTCTAGCATTCGATTCGGTCAAATTGAATCGGGAAGAAAATTTCATTTGACAATTCTATACGATAACGTGGAGTATACACAAAGTGTGTTTTCCTCGGCGGGGACAAATTACTTTTCGGTTTCCTTCCTGTGCAACTCCCAGTCCAACCCTAGTCACCCTCCCGTGTTTTCAACTCACTCACTGAGCAGACCTCACAGACCAACTCTTACAGTTCAAAACTAAAGCGTAATAAGCGACTCTTCTACACACTTGGGCTACACTAGTTGTAGTTTGCTAGAGCCAATTCAGTAGTTTGAGTGAAGAACAGTTTCTCATGATTTTTTGGTTTGAGCAAACAGTTTCTTCGCATCCGCATCCACATGCTACGAAACTATTCGCAGGCAGAGACAATTCTGGGCAGACAGTGCACAGTATTTTCTTTGCTCATACGAGTGCTATCGTTCCTTAGCTTGCATCTCACTATTGGTAGTTTCACTTGCTACAGCAACGTCAGCCTGGCTCAACTTGACGATTTTTTCTTGTACAAAAACGAACTCCTCCTGAGACATCTTCAAAGTTTGACGTGACCAAAATAAAAGATTTGCACGTCTCATGGAACGTAAATATACTCTAAAATCCTATGGATTACCCTCAAACGGACGGCACACTTTGGAGTCTCTGCTCCTCCTGCCATTTCTCCAGCTCCTACTGTTACCAAACATATACTACACTACTAGACATAACGGACAGCTACAATTTGGTCCAAGTTTAGCTTTCATTTTCCAACAACGTCCTCCGCCAGTTTCCAAAATCCACACAGAACAGGCACCATTACATTCGAACATCCTTGTATGTAGTATATTAGTGGACAAAGCACAAAACTCTTTTACTTACACGTTAACGGACTACATACACGATTTAAGTAAGACTCAGTGTTTCCTATAGTCACTGTTTGTAAGTAATATAATGCATTGATACTCTAACGTGACTCGGACGAAGCACTCACTCAGTCACCCAACCGGCGACCGTCTTTAGACTCGGTATAAAATATCTGTCCCGATATATTGCTACTCAACCAGCCTGCATTGCATTGTACAGTTGTGTAGTGGCTAGCTTTGGAATGCTTTGTGCGAGAGGATCTTGTAGCTGTGACTGTGAGTGTAATGCTGCCGAAAGAAAAAATATCTTATTACTCAAACACGAGCTCAAAGTTGGCTTACGATAAAGCTGGGCTTCTAGTTAAAACTATGCCAAGCCTGCGTATAGGTGGATAGAGAGCGCGTATGAAAGTATAAATGCACAAGTCCTTTCTTTAGGAAAATACATACAAGTCACACGAGCAAAAACTACAGATATTCTGCAAGACTTAACAAAGGCAGTAAAAAATTGCTAGAGAAATTCAACTCTGTGATGGTAGCTTATGTATAGTAAAGTGTATATAGGTTGGCAGAGAAAGAATGTAATGTATTTATACATTCCAACATAACGTACGCAGGAGCTACATGCATTCCAAACACAAATAGTTGCTCATATCGCCTAGAAATCATAGGTTACTACAACATAAACATATTTCAAATGTTCTGTTTGAACCGAGTTGAATTGACTTGATTTCAGTTGTCTTAGCGTGGCTAGACTGTGTAAGCTCCCGAATCTTTTATTTTCTATTCCATTCGCCTGTGTGAATGTAAAAAATGGCAGGGAGGGAAAAATGAGGCAGTAGTTGTAAGAAATCGAATCAATTCACAATGGATGCTTTGCATGGGTCGTAAACAATAATTTTTGACATGCGAAAATTATGGGGTCTCACTCTGGCTGGTCGGCCGTCTCTACTCTCTTGAGTTCAATATGAATGCAGGCAAGCGAGTAAATCTTGCTTCCTAATTGATTCCTGGGCGATCCATAAAAACAAAATATGAATACTAATGTCAGTAGTCAGGTAAACCCAAATGCCATCAGTTGCTGTTGATTTGGTGGGATTTGATGGCTATCAGAGTCGACGTTGTAAATAATTATGGAATGAACACCTGGCATCGCCCATTTTCCCATTCCTCTCTGTGTTACCTCCATTTAGCTCTCTCAGACTTGCATTTGCATCTATACAGCCCAACACCAACAGAATCGATTCGGAAAGCTCTTTTCAGGAAATCCTAGCTCTACAATTACAACTTTGCTCTACACGAGTTAGCACAGTATGGGAACACAGAATTGCTATAGACACACTCATGTGTACACTGTGCAATGTGAAAACCTGAAAACTGACTCAAGTCAACTATCCGAGTACGTAACCGTGTGTAGTAATGGTGAAAGAAGTAGCACGAGCAGTAACAATATACAGTAAAACATTAGTAACTAATGTGCAGGTCCCTGGTAGTCCCTTAGTAGTAGTCTTACTAATAGTGTGGTAGAGGAATCGGAGAAGGAAGAATTGAACAACTCGAGGACATGACGATGATGATGATAACACCTCTTGATTATGACGTTCGTGTTGTCCATGTATGAATCGGGTTCTCCACTGATTGGTACTAATGGGCCGGCTTTTCCTTCCGCGTACCAATTTTCACTGGCGAAACGATATACTTCTCGACAATAACTAAAGTAACTACAATAGTCAACCCAAATCGACTCTAGTACCCCTCACTCCACTAATACACCGAGTACCACTAATGCATACATCACCCCGCTATTGTCGCCACAAAACTTCACATGGAAAACTACATTCGGGAATACCTACTCAAAGTCCGAAAGGTATTCTAATACTACGTGGTGGCAGCAGTCAGGAAAATTCTATACTGTGAATGTGACTGTGAGGTCCTAATGCATTGTAAGTGTCGACGACACGTCTACTCCGGTACACCTCTTAACTACTATTCTGGCAAAGTGCAATTTGTTCCAGGATATCTTATGACGACTATCTGTACACACCATACCTTAGCTTACAACCTTATTCTTACACACTTATCGCTTCTAATCATTAGGGCTCCTGCTGTATATACAAGCAGACAAATGCAACAAAAGTTGCACCAGAGTCAACTCTGTCTAATCATTTCTGCGGTTTAGTAGGTACTGCTGTACTCTCAAACAAAACAATAACCTACCTAGTACTACTACACAGTGCATAATACAGCAGGGTTTTATAAATAGCGAAAGAAGTGTGTGTATAGAAGAGAGGAAGTATAAAGTAGGAAAATACAATGAGCACTTTTTCTTAATATTTCCTCTTGTTGTACAATCTGGCTCCCATTTAAAAGTCTAAAGGCAATTGCTTTACGGTTCCCCATGTGCCAGTCACTTGAGGGAACTTTTAACATCAAGTAATGTACTTTGTAATACAATACACTCACTGTGTGCGGTATGTCTTCTGTGCGCTATACAAAATGTATTGTGGTTGGGGCCACGGCCAGAGCAGAGCTATGCATCTGCGAGTAAATGATACGAAAAAGAAAACACCTTTTGGTGTACACTTATTTGCTTTTGTTTCTACACACAGCACAGTTCTTATAAAATCCCAGTGTTTGTGTATACGTATGTCTGGTGGTGGATATGTGGAAGAGTGACTGCTGCCGACTCCTTTACTTGGGTTTCGTGTGTGAATTGGCGAGTCAGATCATGAACGTGAACACTACACATACATACACACTTTATTTACTACTATGAGTTGGAACGTGGGCACATGGACATGGGGACTATTATTACAAGCTTTTAGACGCATGTATAGTGGTGTAGGTGCATTTACGTAGCTAATATATACGTTAGTCTCTTATGTACACAAACAAAGCAGAGAAATTTCCCTTTTCTATGAAAACTTTTCCCTGTGCTCTTTTCTTTCTTCTTCTTTCACACTGTGTTCTTC
This sequence comes from Pogonognathellus longicornis, assembly GCA_034694085.1. NCBI lineage: Eukaryota > Metazoa > Arthropoda > Collembola > Entomobryomorpha > Tomoceridae > Pogonognathellus > Pogonognathellus longicornis. The sequence continues at coordinate 88,095 of JAQFYB010000068.1, forward strand.
CTGTGAAGGAATTGAATGTTATATCCGTGTTCTACCATTGCTCAGCTTTGCTTTACATTTGTTCATAGTGTTTTTAGCATTGCATTGCTTTTTTTCGATGGTGATAGGAATGGCATGTAAAGTGTAGTGTAAAATGGGCAGTCTGTTTTTCCTTGCTTGCTTACGAACGTTTACAACTTGCCTTGACCAAGTTCGCTGTTTTTGCGCTCGGGAAATAATAATTATTAGTTTGGTGAGTTCCATGCTGGGTGTTCACACTGAGAGTTGAGAGTCGCCTTTGCTTAGTTATGTTTACTAACTACTTTGCCTACTAACTACTTAGAATACTTCTATGGAAAACTACTTTTCCACATTTTATATCTAATACATTCAACATTTATGCATTACTATATGCATGTACGGATACTACTTATACTTGTTAGTTTGTTGTAAATATTCTGTAATGCCGACGTATCGATTTATGCATATTGCAAGCGTACTGTACTTAATTATACTATACTAATGGTATAATAATAAGTAAGTCGGCACACTGTATTTGTATAATAAATACAAAACACCAAAATTGTAGCTGCAGTTTCTACACTATACTTATACAGAAAAATAGTTTGTGCTTTGGTCTCCTTTTACATAGTTACTAGGAATTTTACTACCGTCACTTTCACGCTTACACCAGAAGTCTCAAGTTTCTTTGATGACTGGGTCGCGTCGGAGCATTTCTTTTCAGCGACACACTCTCTCTCTCTCTTGTTGCCGGTTTAATTGCACGCATTTCCACTCTGTTATCTATTTTCCGGCGAGGACAATTACGTTCGACGAGAGAAACAAAGGAGGGAAGTGGAATAAGGTTATATTACAATGGCCACCGCGGCGCGGTCTCAAACAACCTACATAAAATATCAGTGCAACGAATCTACCACCTTTACTACACCGAGCCATGCATAAACATACTTATGTAGTCGAGTCAAACAAACAAAAACGAGTTCGTTTAGGGAGTGAACACTTGTAAGAGTAACACCTAAACAGTTTAAATTGTTCAAAATAAATAATTGGTGCTTTGTCTTCGTAGTCTTAGACAAGCGGATGTGTGTGTGTTACGTATGTACGAGACTCTGGTTACTTCAAACTCATTTCTATCTCGATTTGCTTGTCCAATCCAATTCCTCAGAGAGAAAGTGAAGAAAGTAACTCAAATCGTTTTATGGCTGATTTGTGCAGTGGAACATAAATATTTAGTAAGCGATCAATCAATCAATTGAAATGTTCTTTTTTGTGGCTTCCCATGTGCGGATCGGGCTATAATTCAACTAAAACTGTAATATGCGTCTGTATATACAAATCATGGCACTATATCATGCTATACATCCTTTAGCTAAGTATATGTAAGAACTTATGCAGTCAGCACTCACACATATATGGAGATATAAAGACAAGAAGAAATATTGTGTATACAGTGGTAGCAGTAATGGGAATTGATGGGTAGGCCATTTAGTATCAGTGGAAAAGGAGCGCCTACGCTCTCCCAAAGAAAGCGATAGTTCCTTTCATAATACATCATAATGGCCTATTAATACGTCAGGAATATAACGTTGTCTAATCAGAAACAAGAAATGGTAGAAGAACCGGAAGACATGAAGACACACGGCCAGACAACGAGATGAACTGTTCCATTATAGGAGAACAACTCAACATCCTTATAGTATAAGACTGACTTTGCTTGAACGCTTCTGAAGTTTAGCATTTGAGGAAAGATGCAAGAATCCATGTATGTAATACATAGTAACAAACCTGACAAGCAAGAAGGAAGGAGGGTATTTTCTCGGGTAGAAATGCAAAAGCAAAGGCAACTAGTTTCACTTGAGTCACTTTAAGTTGGCTGTTATACGTGCATTCCTCAGTAACAAAATAAAGGAAGCCTTGGAGGTGGATTGGTTGAAGGTATTATTTGCTGTCTGACTGTTCCCTTTGCAAGTTCATAGAAAGAGAGACGGGCATAACTGTAAGTGCTATTACTACATACACCACTATATGTAAACCGAATTCTGCATTATAGGTGGGATGAAATGTCGACGTTATGTACTTGGATGTGTTATGGTAGGAAATGGATGCAGTCTCATCTTTGCCTTCACTCCTACTCCACTATCTGTGTAATGGGTACTCGTCTCTGTGGATCGCCTTCCCTTTTCATGCTCTCCTTTTACTTTTTCCCACTATACTATATGACTGTACAACCAACCCGCCAACCAACCAGGACAACTACCTTCACTTCCCTGGCTCAAAGTCACTTGCATTGCTATTACTTCAAGTATGTAAGGTAACTGCTACAAAACGACTACATCCTTGGAAGTACACAAGTACAAATATAATATAAGCAAGTATCAAAGTACACAAACATTTATTTCTATAGTACAGGTGCGTGGTGTGTCTCTCTAGAAAATAAGTGTATGTTTAGATGATGCTATGTACATACACTGTTCAGTACACACGCATTATATATTTCTATATAGAGCCTGCTACATACTTTGCATATATTGCTATAGTAGTAGATGGCTGCAAGCGGATATCGTGTACATGTACAGTGTACACAGCACACAAGGCTTGTGCTGCACACGTTTATGCGTTGCCTTTGGCTCTCCCGACGACTTTAGCTTGACATGAACTTTCCTATAATGGTATTGAAAAATTTACACTAGAGCAGAACATGAGAGAGAGAGAGAGCCTGGAGAGAAAACGGGTAATTCAGTGAATAATTTACTCCAGAGAGTTAAATAATTCAGCCCTGAGTTCAGTGGAACCAAATACAACTATACATAGACAGATACATCGTCTCCACAACTCACTCACTCACTTGGCAAACTGACTGAGTTGCCTTGACTTGTACTTTTTTACGTTTCTCCGCGACGACGATTCCACTACTTCTGCTACTGGACTCTACTTGGAGAAATAGCACACCAAAGACCATCATACCTCTACAACTACAACATTACTACATACAAGCTCTTGCTGCCCTGTTATATGCCCATAGCACTTGCACTTATGCCCAGAACGCATTCAGCATACACTTCTATCACACATGCTGCTTCAGCTCCTCTGCCCTTTTCCTTTGCTTACTTTACTTTTCTCCAAATTCGGGTTGAGAACACCTCCTCGTGAAAGTTGAATTCTGGATCCGCAGGAGTAGTGGCCAGTAGTTTTCGTTCCTTTTTAACTTGACAAGCTTAACAGACAACTCTGGACGGCTAAAGCTATTTTAGTGGTGGTCGGAGTGAAGCTAACAAACAGAGGCAACTATGACCACCCATCCACTCGTTGAAATTTTTTGATGGCATATTGATTAGCTATCTTCTTCCCTCTTTCTCTGTTCACTTGAGCTGAGTAGTCTCTGACTACTCTCCTTCACTTGACGCACTCCTGCCTCGCTTTCTGCTTTTTCCTCCCTCATCGTTTACTCTTCTGATGTTCTGACTGAAGGCTCTCTCTTTCTGTCTTCCTTGTTATTACTATTGCTCCAGGTATCAGCAAACCTTTCGCTTTATTCTCTCTGTCCAAGTCCAGGCTACGCAGAAGAACCAGCTTAAGCCTCACCACCGAATTCCATTCTTTAATAGCTCCAATATACACATAACAGTGTGTATAAGTGTATTACATTACCATCTGTGCAGAGATGCCTATCTCAGTCAGACAGACTACTACTAACCCTAACTCCGAGACGGAACTATGGAAGTCACATTACAGACCTGATGGGCTTTTCCAGAAAACAACTTTAGTGACTGATGTACGGCTGTCTTGACTGAGCAAGCATTACTCTTCACATGTCACAGAGATAACAGTAGCAACTAAAGTAAACAATCCAGTTAGGTCAGCGTCAGCGGAGACTATAATGGCCGTTTCCAAAATAGCAAACAAAACGAATAATGTACATACATTTGTACTTGTACTATAAAACATGAGAGACAGAAAACAAGGAGCAAACTTACATTCATATACTGCTACTATGTGTAGACTGTAGAGATGCTCGCGTTGTTCATGTATATGGGTTAGGCATTTTATTATGCATTAAATACAATACGGGCTATAAGACAATCACAACTAATATGTTATGCATTAAGTTTAAATTGTGTATTTAACCCATCCTGTATTGTATATTTAAGGATGTTTACATAGACACTATCAACTATGGGTATCTGTCACTCAAAGCAAGAATAATTGCTCACACTGACTCAGTAGTGCGTAATTGTTGGGTATGGCGACCAAGAAGGAGTAATATTCGGAGAGAATTAGAAAATCTATGAATGATTGGGTTCCGAATTCAGAGCCCATAAGTTAATAAAGCTATTAATTAAAATTCGATACAAGTTCGGAGGGGAGGAACACCTATGAATGATTAGGTAGTGAATTTAAGGCAATGTTGGTATTGGAGCTCATATCCATCGAAATTTTACATTCAGAATCACAAGCAAAACTTTAATTGAAATACGCGAATTTCTCCTTGGCCATGCTTGATTAATGACTTCTAGGACTAGAAAGTTAATAGAAACTGCAATCAAATCATACGTAGCATTGACAAAATATTATTGCACACAATTCTCTGGAAATTAAAATTTTCAATTCTCTGAGCAAGGGGTGCGGGTGGTGATTGGTTGTCGGTTAACCGATCGAATCTTTTTGTTTCAGTGGATATCTATTGGCTCATTTTAATTCGAATTTATTATTTTGACGCAGTGTAAAATTGCAAAGAAGAAAGTTACCCATGGCCTTTGACTTTTAGTTTACTGCGTGTACTACAGTACTCCGTATGCATATATTTACACTGAATTCCAATCGTTTCGGTTGGGCAGTCATTTTATGGAACTACTACTAAAACACAAGAATGTGAAAGCCTACTTATTAAACAGCATGTTTCGTCTCTTTGTTCTTGATTCCTTTGTTTTGATGTTCTGTGACTTTAGATATGGATATATACAGAAGTACGCAATCTACAGCACGCAGTTATAGAAAAGTAGCTGTACAGAGCAACAACCGTATGCAAGTAGGGTTGATATAACATATCGAATTCAAGTTTATATAAGATAGGATCGGATGGTACACAAAAGAAACGAAAGCAAGTCATGTCAGCACATGCCAAACCAGATCAAAACACAAGTATCTACAGGACTACATACATTTCATATCTTTGAAGAGTGGAGACCCTCCAAACCAGAGACGAGCCCAAAGAGGAACAGACGCTCGTTGACTTTTACAGAATATTGTGTGGAGTACAGCACAATAGAGCGAAGGACAGAACATAATAGAACTGAAAGATACGATTCTGAACCACGGGAGAATAGGGCATATCGCACTCACACACAAGAAGAACATATCTCACAATGTGTAGATATCGGAGAGAGATACTAGCAACTAAAAAGACATGAGGATGAAACGGGTGTCTTTGTCGTGTCATAGTGACTCTAGGTGACTCTAAGACTTCTAACCTATGCTACACTACACACACAATGACATAAGTGGAAAAGCACATTGAGACAGCGACAACTCAGTCAGATATACAACTACAGCACATTGGCCAAGCAAACCAGTCTATAAAACTAAGAGTGTGTGGGTAGAGAGAGAGAGGCAGAAGACGAGTTGAAGTTAAAAAAGCGTGTGGTTTGGCTCTTGGCTTGGTTTAACTTTACCAAAAGAGAGCTACCTACTTTACCACTACACTCTTTTTGACTGCTATTCTCTGCCTGTTGTGTCTGTGACTCTGTGACTCTGTGAGCACCAACTGCACAACTTGCATCTATTCATGTGATGTGACTATTTGGATAGGAGACTACCACAGAGGCTTCAATAGGTTCCAGCTTGAGTTTTTTGCTTTTTGGTAGAGTGGTGTGGGTATAGCAGAGATGGAAACATCCCATCCTTTTGCCCAGCCGGCCACATCCCATCCCATCAACATCCAGCATTTTGGA